>JASANK010166355.1:0-11600 GCA_031753695.1 Desmognathus marmoratus | reverse complement strand
GGGTCACACCTCAGCTTACCGCAGCGGGTGCACTCCGTGTGCTTGACACACTTCACAGTACCTAGAACCGCCTTCCGGGTGTGGGTTTTTAGACACGCGTGGGACCGCATGAATTTCAGACAGTGTTTGCATTTGATGGGGGGCCCCTTCACAACCTCACACTCCCCCCTCAGACATAGGGGGCAGTGGTAGCGGCAGCTGTGCAGGTGTGGGTTACCGTATGATCGGTGACAGTGTCTACAGACGTGTTTAGACCCTAACAACGCTGTTAAACTCAACACACCGTAATAGTGTTCACCGTGGTACATCACGTACAATGTGCGGTCGTTGGATCTGTCTGTGGCGGGGTAAAACCGCCAGCCGCCGTTGTCAAAGCTGATAATTTTGATCGGCCTGTCGAAATACTTCTCGAACAAGGGCAGCTGATTAAAACTGACGGGTTTGTCAACAGGGATGCCTAATGCCCGGTGTACTTCTAGGGCCCTCTGGAATATCACCCCGTCGGTACACGAGCGGTCTAATAAACCTAACAGACTGGCGGCAAGGCATAAATGTCCATCCTCAAACTGGTAATCTAACAGCCAGCGCCTCTTAGTAGCGAGAATGTGTCTGCCGAGAATCTGGTTGATCGGTCTGTATGTACCACCGGCCAACGGGCGCACCACCAGCGTGATAATTTTCAGAGGTGTGTACCCCACGATCTCGGCCTTGCTCTGGAGTAGTCTCCGTATATTCTCCAGAAATTGGTGAGCGCAAAAGACATCGCGGGCGCTCCTGCGTGTGAAGAGGGGTCTATTCAGGCCAGCACCGTCCAACCTGATCTGAACAAAATCATTGGGTTCAGTCTGTTGTAATGCCCGGGTGATGAGCCCCTGGATGGCGTCCGTCACAATTGCGACAGCCTGTATTAACGACTGAATATTCTCGAGGTTAATAAACCTGAACTCTTCATACATCTCCACTGCTTTATGTTTTTTAAAGGTTTTCTGATAGGTTCGCACGCTCTGCAAGTACACACCGTTATCGCTGTGCCTTCCCCCCGGTATGGCCGGGGGTGGCCGCTGTGAACTAGCGGGTTCAGAGCAGGGGTTGGCGCGCGCCGCGGCCTGGCTGTCTACAGAGCTCGCCGCGGTAGTAGCCGGCGTACCACTAGGGCAGCGTCTACTCAGAATGAGTCGCGCCTTTTTCAGTAATCTGAACAGGTGTTTGCGGCGGCGACGAGACCGGTGCCGCTTTATACACCGATCAAGCATCCCTGACTGTTTAACCCTAGCTTTAGATGGCTTAATACACCCACCCGTCTGTATTCCCGGCGGGCGTGTGTCCCCGTTACAAGCACCGTCTGGTGTGTTCGGCCCCTGTTCTAGTCACGCGGGGTGTTGGTCGCCCCGCTGTTTCGTTTGCCCTGTGCCGATGGTACCGGCATCCGCGCTGGTGCTAGGTTGCTCACCGTCTTCCACCACTCTCACCATACGCCCTGCGGGGCCACCTATCTGAACAAAATGGGTGAGCCCCCCGCTACTCTGCGGGTTTAGAGGTGTTTGATACCACTGGACACCCGGTTGTACCGGCCCCCACGACTGGTCTCGAGCAGTTTCCAGGGCTTTGGTAAACTCGCCGTCCTTCTCTAACGCGTGATCAAAGTACGCTTCGTAGTGCTCAAAAATGCCCGCGTTCTCAGGTGTTTTCGCTAACGCCGCGCATCGCCGCAGCACCCTTTTCCCAGCGGCCATCATGCGCCGGTATTTAGCCCCCGGTGCGCTATTGTCACAGCTCGGGCTTTTACGTTTTGTACAAGTGTGCGCGTGTGGTCCCTGTCCACGTGGTGTGTAGCCCGCCACAGCCGTACCTGAACTTGGAAAAGGGGTGTACCCGCACGCCGTACAACCAGGCCCGTCACTCTTGTTTTTATGCTTTTTAGGCTGTGTTAATACAGCCTTGGTAGGGTGTGAGGGTGCTGCACCTGTCGAGGGCCTTGTTTTTAGAGTGTTATTCTCACTGTCTGCTTTGTAACACTTTTTAGCGGGCGGTAGCGCCAACCCGCGGGTGGTCGCGGGGTGTTGGGGTGTTGTTTCTATACCCGTATCTCCGCATGACCTGTTTTTTCGCTTTTTAGATGGGCTTGTTGAGGCTCCCTGTGGGTGTAGAATCCCTCGCGTGTTTGTGATACCGACCGCGGGGGGTCTGCTGTTTGTTACACGTGGTAGCACCACAGCCGCGGGGGTTTCAACAACAACATTGCTGGTGCTAACAGCCTGCTCTGTAACGGCGGCACCCCCTGTGTTAACACCCCGATCGGTGCTTCCACGCGTCGGCGGTATTATTTCCAATATACCTAGTAGCGCATTGCGTGGGTTGTGTTTAATAACGCTCGGCCTACCGCCCCCCTTTATTAGCGGTTGTGACGCACTCCCCTCGCTTTCATCATCGCTGTGTATAACAATGATATCCGGGTGCTTGGTGTTTACGGGTTCGGGGGTGGTGGGTGGCTGTGTATTGACGGGTTCGCTGGTTGGTGTCTGCCAGTGTATAGTATCGCGCATTAAGTCTTGTGTGGAGGTCCCTTGAGCGTCTTCACAAACACCCTCTTCCGCTACACACACCCCAAACAGCGTGCTATCTGTTTCATTGTCTGTGTTAACACACTGCTCTATATCACTGTTGTATGAGCTCTTGAGCGCTTGAGAAGGCACTCTGCGTGGAGATATCCAACATCAACTCTTCAGCAGCTAGCGTCAATGCTTTTAACGCACGTGCATCATCCGACACAGCCGGCACGTCGCAAGTGATCCTAACTAATTCATGGAACTCCTCCCTTAGCTGTTCGGGTGTGAGAGACTGAGACCCGGGCATCTCGCCGCCAGCACCATCACAGACTGCAGCTAGCGCGTTTAATGCATTATTGATGGGCTCAAAGAAGTCGGTGTTTTGGTTGTTAGGTGTGTGCTGTGTACCGCGCGGTATCTCCCGCCCACCCTCATCAGCGTCACTGATATCTTCGTACACATAGGCTGTCTGAAAAGGACTGCGCGGTTCTGGGGCTGGTACAGCGGTGCGGTTGGTATCGCGCGCTGCGCTGTCTGTGTTGTCGGGTGTTTTCACAAGAGGTTTGGAGATACCTTCTTCAGCGCCCGTGCTAACACTCGCAGGTATTTCTAGGGGGGCCCGGCGTGAAGCACTAACACTGAATGATGACCCATCTCTTCTAATGTAACTTTTCAGGGAGAGCCTGTTGTATTTAGACCCGGGAGCGGTGCTCAATTTCCCCGCCACCCTCTTAGAAATATTGGCGCTATCATTCTCCTTCGCATCTGAGCCATCCCAACCGCTATCTACGGCTATCTGTCTGTTTACACCGGGTATTTTTACCTGGGGTCGGGGGGTTTCAGCAGCGGTTTGTGAAAAAGGACTGCGAACACCAGTACATACACCCCAAATGTCATTCTTACCACCACCCGATGTGTTAGCACCCTTTAGCACACCCTCGCACACCGTGTGAGATCCTCGCCCAACATTTACATCATCAGAGTGTGAGAGCGATCCAGCACCCAACATGTCCTTGTGTTCTGTGGGCGGTGCACACCCCTCTGACATATCGCTAAAGACCACCGCGTGCCCATCGGCACGGGTACAGTTTCTATTCCATAACCCAAGGGGCGTCTGAACAGTTCCTGTCGTGTTACCGATATCCATCAGGGGTTGTCTCCCAACCCGCGACACCCCAAAAGGCAGCGCGTTGTCTCTCGCTGCCTCCCCCACATGGCTGTATGTCGCGGCTGGTGAATTTCTTGCACAGTTATCGTTTCCCACTGCGCCGGTAGCTGTTAACGATCTCGCAGTACCTGTTGGCTAAAGAAATACGTAATGAGTGCCTCAGACCCACACGCTGCATCCCTGTTTTCTAAAGAAAATTATACTGTTAACATACCAACGGTTGGGGCTACTGTGTATCACAGAGCTCGTACAGCTAAAACACACACCATAGACATACGCGTTTTCTAAAGAAAATTACACTGTTAACACCCCGTCGGGTGGGGCTACTGTGTATCACGGATCTCACACAGCTAGAACACACACCAGAGACACCCGTGTTTTCTAGAGATACATTGGCAGTATTCATCCCACAACAGCGGGTGCTTCGGGCTATCATAGAATTACTGCTGCTAAAACACGAGGCCAGGCTCACCTGATACATGTTGGCGTGCGGGGTCTAGCTCTTCTCACAACGGTCTCTGTAGTCGTGTAGACACCACTATGATCTCCCACTCCGTGGTAACTGTGTAAAATAAACCGGAATTAGACCGTGCCGTGTTCCCCTATCCCGTGTTTTTAAAAACACACCTGCACCAGTACAACACAGTTACCAAGTCCCTGCACCGAGCGTTTTAGGCGCTGTGCTCTGTCTGAATAACACCGCAACACCCCCACCCTATTGCACAGTTTTAAAACAGATGTAGAGAACACTCACGCTCTAATATCACGCGTTGATCAAGAGTCCCGTTCCAGGCGCTTTTAGGCGCTATGGCCCGGTTGAATAACACCGCAGCACACCCACCCAGGCCCTTGTTTGCACCCAAGATTTAAATAAATAACATTGCTTTTCTGCAGCTCACTCACCGAGTCACGCCGTGATGACACCGTCTCCAGGTCCTGTCACAGCTAGGCCTCGGGCTCCCGCGGTTAGAATCCACAAACCAAGCCTGCTTCCATTCCAGATGACAAATTGTGGAGCTCCAAAACCCAAACATCCGCTAGGAATTCATACCAGAGACATTCCCCACGCCGACGCTTTGTTACAAACACCGCCTGTATTCCAAGCCCACCGTCTGTTAGCTGTCAATAACTCCAGCTCCGCGGGCGATTCACCCCTCTTTATAGACGCCCACCACCAGGTGTCTGTAATGCGCGTGTGTCCCCAAACACAGTGATCCAAAATAGCTGTCACAACACGGGCTCCTTTGTACTAAGGAATGCTCGGCTCCCTTGTACTAAGGAATGCACAGGTGGGGACCCCCCACGGGCCGGGTTAACCCTTCTTATAGACGCCCACCCGCAGTAGTGTGTACACATACATATCTCGTTAATAGCACGTGTTTGTATGCACCGTAAATATGAACACAGCCTTTTAACACAACACGTGTCTGCTCCTGCTATCTGCCCGTGCTCGTGGTTAATGCTGCGTTTACACAGGCCCGCTACCCCAGCATGAGTAAACACACCGTTAAGCAGCCTGGCGCATACCGGGGCAAACAGCTGCCTGCTGTGTCAGAGGGCTGTCAGCCTAAGCGGCATGTCATAACCTCATCATCATGCACCCCCCCAGCTGTGCTGGTCCTGAGCCGGGAGCCCTCCGTGCGTCGGTCTGTGAAAACAGCGCGTGTTTAGAGGGGGTTGAAATCTTTAACCATTAACCCGCCTGTGATTGTCCCTGTTCACCGACCCGTGTTAAATAGCTGCGTTCCGGTGCATTTTAAAAAGCGGAAGGCACTTTATTTTCTTCTAGTGGCCCTGTGCTGGTATGCATACACACACGCACTTGAGAAATGAAGTGTTTTTAAAAATATTTTCACTTTTACAGCTCCTTGTTAGCAGAGGGTTTTAACAACTGAATATTACACCGCAATGTAACTGACTTCAAATGTCTGCATGCACCCAATATTAAAATACGCAGGCTTTTCAGAGGTCTGCCAGACGCATGTACCCTCTAACACAGTGTGAGTAATGCATTAAAATACAACACGCTTCATGTGCCTAGAGGACCAACGCACTGAAAAAATGCATTGATGCTTTTATTTTCTGAGTTTTGACAAACACGTGTACCCCTAACACACCCCAGATATTTCATTAAAATATAGCACACGTCATGTGACCACTGTACTGAAAAACTGCATTGCGCTTTTCATTAGCAATGTGTTAACACCCTGATATCATGGGCTATTCAAGAGGGCTTGGTTCAAAAGTTCCCATGACCTATTCAACGATGCCGTAGTTGCATACTTTCCACATTCCAGACATAGTTCTCACAATCTGTTCAACGACGTCATCGCTGCATACTTTCCACATTCCAGGGCCTGTTCAAGGGGCGTGGCTAAGTTGCATACTTTCCGCATACCATACATAGTTCCCACGACCTACCGACGACGTCATCGCCGCATACTTTCCACATTCCAGACATTCCAGACATACTTTCCACATTCCAGGGCCTGTTCAAGGGGGCGTGGCTTAATTAGCATAAAGGGGCGGGGCACCTGTCAGATTGAGTTTGAGTCTTCGAGGGTTTTCACACTACTGCCTTCTACGGCCAAGACATTGAACTGCGCTGGGGAAGGGATCTGTGCACTCCAGAGGCCCATGGTGATGTTACTCCTAACTAACTGATTGTGTGCATGGCGGGCTGATCCAGGCACTCTGCAAGGGCGAGATCTGCGTTGTGACACACTGACTGGTGTTGTATAACATTCCGATTTACGTGCTGTGTTATTTGTATTTGCTCTCAATTGCTAATTGTTAATGACTGGATTTTCAGATAACTTGCAAACACATGTTTTATTTCACTGCTTGTGATTGGGTACCTGGTTACATGCATAAGGTGTTCTCATTTTGTACGTTGCTGTTCTACCTGATTTTGCATACTGTTTACATGCAAAACCTATTTTCACTATTTGCGTGACAGGGTATCAGGAAGGGCCGGAGGTACATACCTTTCATCTGGTGGGGCGTGAGTAGGGGACGCTCTGCTGTCGAGACACCATCGGTTGCTGGTCTGAGGGACTTGCCCTGCATTCCATATTGAAGAAGAAATGCAGTTCTACATGCCTAGTTTGTTCTTTGCATGTATACTGAGTGGAAGTTGTCACATATGTGAAATATGCTTGTTTTCAATGTTGGGATTTCGTTTGCATGGTCAGTGTATGATCTCATGCCTATAGTTCTCACATGCATATAGTGCATTTTTGCATATAGACTAGTGTGCATAACTATTAGTTTTTACATGCATCGCTCAGATATGCAAAATACACGGTTTTTACCAAACTGGTGTATTTTTTTTGAAGAAATGTTATGGGTGGACAAGAAGATGTGTCATTTCTGTCCCAGGTTTGAGTCAAAGATATCTTTCATTGTAGCAATCTGATATGAATGTGTTCTTACATGTGTCGCATGGGATGTTTGGTTTAACATTGTAGATGTGTGACAACCTTTATATGCACCTTTATATGTTTAACAGGAGTGTTATGGTAATGGTAATAGGCATGAATCAGCTGGAAGCCTGTCCTGTGTGGAAGCTGCTGACTTTGTGCGGGATGCTGCTCTGCAAGAGACAGTCTGCAACAGAGAACTGGGAACTGTTGATTGGTCGGTGTAGACCTGAAGGGTTGCTGGGTGCACTCTGTTCTTGATAAGCAGTGTTTTCACTGTGTCTGCTCTCTGCGGCTGTGCAGTGCGTTATAGAGGTTATAGGCTACTCAAGCATGTGTCTGTCGTAAATGCATGCTGTTCTCAGCTATAATGTAATTTGCTTGTAGTGTGCTAGGGTGTGGGTATGTCTTAAGAGCAAATAAGTTTGTGTGGTTCTTGGGGAAACTCTCGGTGGGTCTGCCTGATAGTATTGGATGTAGTTGAATGTGATAGTATTGGATGTAGTAAAATGTGTACGCTGGAGTGCTCGGTGTATGCTCTTAAAGAAAGGAATTACTATGTGCCCTAGTGGAGTGTTGGAAGAGGTAACAGATGATTGTGCTCTATGTGGGTTGTTCTCTATCTAGTTATGGGTCCTTGCTGTTAGCAGTTTGGGGTCAAAACTGTATTTGGTTGCAAGAGTTTGGGTTCCAAGTATTATAAGTTGGGTGCTTGGGGGTGCTACGTTCATTACCCTGGGAAAAAGTGGCACATTGGAGTGTCTGTAAACTATGTTTCTCCGCTATGTGCTCTGTGTGACACTTTGGGGTTACTAACAGATGTTCTTTGCTCCGGTTACAAGTGCTTTAGGTGGCACTTTGGAGTCAATAGTCTGTAGACTATTGAGCTCTGCTTATAAGTGCTCTGCATGACATTTTAGGGTTAGTAACAAATGTTTTTGCTCCAGTTATAAGTGAGTTAGGTAGCACTTTGGAGCAGCATATTGGAGTGTCTGTGAACTATTTTTCTCCGCTTACAAGTGCTCTGCGTGACACTTTGGGGTTAGTTACAGATGTTTTGCTCCGGTTACAAGTGTTTTAGGTAGCACGTTGTAGTGGTATATTGGAGTGTCTGCATTGGAGTGTCTGTAGACTATGTTGCTCCGTTTACAAGTGCTATGCGTGTCACTTTGGGGTTAGTTACAGATGTTTTGCTCCGGTTACAAGTGCTTTAGGTAGCACTTTGGAGTGTCTGTAAACTATTTTATTTATTTTATTTTCATTTTTTGCCTACATGTACTCCGTGTAACACTTTGGGGTTAGTAACAGTTGTTAATTGCTCCGGTTACCAGTGTGTTCGGTAGCGCTTTGGTGTGGCGTAAGGTCGTTCTATTTCATACTTTCCTGCTTTGCCATATCACCTTTCTGGTCATGTGCATATCCACTTTCCTTTTATGACTGGTGTGTTTATGTAGTGTTATTTTCATTTACTGCTTCTCCGGTGTGTATCTGAGTGTATCTGTTGTGTACACATTGCAATAACCTATTAAATGCATAATATGCATGCGTGGGGTGTATGTGCACAGGACGTAAGACTGTGTTCTTGTTTATGTCTTCTCTGTTTTCTGTTTACACCCTCTCTGTGAGACACTGTCTCTTAGCTAGTGAGCTTCTTGTTTGTACAGGTGCATTTCTCGTAGGTTAATGACAACTTGGCTATTCGCTGGTTCTTTACACTGGTGTTCAGCAATTGTTCCGGGAAGTGGTCAATTTGACTTGGGGTCTTCCTTAGGAGCGTCCATCCCTGTCATGTGTATGATGAACTGTGGCGGTCCTTTTCAGGCATTGGAGGTTTTTTTTTTTGGCCTGTCTGGTTTTCATAAGTGTTTGAGTGCTGATAACGCTCCTGTCTTTGCGCAACGGAGTGCCTTCCAGCTGCCTAGCTCTGCTCATCCATTTTCTTGTGCTGATTTGGGTCCACACTATGTTCTATCTCACTTTTTGGTTCATATAAAGGGGGAGGATATGTCATATTGTCAGAACTTGGGTAGAGTGCGTGTTCAGAGTTTGGGTAGACTGTGTTTTAAATGCATGTGTTTTGAATGTGTGTTTTGAATGCATGTTTTCTTCACTACTGCATGTTATGTGTAGCATGTTAACTGCACGAGCATTTTCACGTTATGTGTAGCATTTTAACTGCATGAGCATTTTCACAATTGCATGTCAATTCTGTTCTCCATGCATGGCATGTTTTATATTCCCTACTGCATTTTAACTGTTGCGTGTTAAGTTCTCTATCCTGTTTTCCATGCATCCTGTTTTGCCTTTAATGATTTCTCTGTCTTCCCAGCACTTCATGCCCTGTTCTTGTCTTGCATACTTTGTTATAGCTAGCTGCGTATTTGTGTGGGGCTGAGCTCGTGTGGGTCTGACCATTCTTCTGCACTGTCTCCTTTGCTGTTCTCTGCAAAGGGTGAGGATATGTTGCATCCTGTTGTTCCCTTGTCCCCTCTCTATCTCTCCTCCCACTGTTCTATTCTGGAACCTAGTTCCTGGCTGTTCCATTGCTGGACTGGTCAGTTGGGCTCCTCTGCTCTTGAAGTCAGTTGTGTACCATGTTACCTAATAAACACCACTGCTATTACCTACTCTTGTGACCGGCTCTTCTTGGAATTCAACACTGGCGACGAGTTGTTTGCAGCTGACTTCATCCCATGCGTGCATCGAATCATCTGTCACTCGGCACTGCCTGTTGTGAGCAGAGGAGGAAGAAATCCCAACTCATTCCCAGCTGGGCCCTTTCTGCCACGTAAGGGGCCTATAGTGAGGAACTCTTGGTCCACGTTTGGTCTGTCTTCATGGTGAGAGCGTCCGGCAGTCACCGTCTCACAGAAGTGTTGCAGCAGTGCGGCTTCGGGTTGGAAAGGAGCGGCAGGGATGCGGAGTGAGAGGAGCTGCAGGGTTGCGGCTGCTGAAATGTCACTCGTATCTGTGTGTGGAGGGAGCACAGGAATATGCCTGCTACGCCTGCTACGTCTTGGACAACAGGGCTGCATTTTTGGTTGCTCCAACAAGTAGAAATGATCTGATACTGCAACCTGACTTACCTTTTATGTAGAGCGGGGCGATGTAAACATCTCTGCGGGTGATTGCCGGGGCTACTGGGGAGCGCTGTGGGCGCTAGACTGACACCAAGCAGGGAGTAGTGCGGCTGAAGGAGTGCTGTCACGGTGAGATGCTGAAAGGAGATCCGGGACTTACGGTAACAGTTGACTGGGAGAGCTAGTCGAGTGAGCGGCTGGATGTCGGAGCTGTCTGTGGGCGACATTTGCGGCCCATGGTATCGTGCTAAGGCCTGCGGCCGTTGGTGACGAAGAGCCATGGGAGTACCGTTCCTTGGACTGCCGAATGTACCACTGATTTGAACTAAGCACTGCTGCGCAGGCGTGAGAACGTCATGCGTGATTGACGCGCACGCGTCAGAGTGTAAGCAAAGGCGAGCCGCAAGGAGATTGACGGTGAAGTAACTGAGCGGCTAGGGATGAACTGGTAGCTGTCGCAGACGTTATTTGAAGGTTGACAACAAGGGATATGCAATGTCTGATGTTTGTTGATAGTATAGATCGAGCTGCTGCAGGAAGGACTGGACCTTTTCTTTGAAGTACTGTTTTATGAAGTAACATTGTGGAAGATCGGAGCCGTACCGGGACATTAATACCACTATAGTGGGAAAAACTAAGGAGTATTTAGATGGTATTTTGAGGGATGACTCATAACGTAATGAATTGATAATATGATGTGAGCAATAATAAGTGCATTGTTGTCCCAATATTATTCTAAGAAAATCATATCGTAGGGAATAGTACCAGTAAGTATGTAAGAGTAATGCAAGTATGGTGTGAAGATTACGTGAGTGGAGTGCGTGTAATTTAATTATAGATAATTATAGTTGGAGTGACTATTGTGAGACTGTGTGGTGATAATGGAAGTATGGTGAGGTGATGTACAGAACAGAATGAAATGTAGGAGTATAGGTTTATGATACGCAGAAGATGAAAATACAAAGAGGAGGTGAACTAGATGATTGAATTCCACATTGATATACAACATATCTAGTTGTCTTCTGCATGTACACGTGTTTTATAATCATTTGTATTTAGTCTAGTGTGTACGGTTTCACATGCTTATAGTTCAACATATGTAACTCACGATACTGTCATCTTGATCTAGGTGCAAGACTATATATCGTTGGAGTATGGTGTGGAGGGTATGTAGTTACATGCATGCTGAGGGCATTATCACATGTAGGGTTGCTTACTACATGTGAAAATGGTACACAAGGTGGCGGGTTACACGTAATTTACATGCTGGAGAGATTGTATGTCCCGGTCGTATGTGTTCTGTGTGGCACTCTAAGGTGTGTGAATGTGTGCCTGGTAGTGACATGCATAGGGTATTGCACTACCGGTCTGGGTGCATGCAGCA
>JASANK010155272.1:0-11609 GCA_031753695.1 Desmognathus marmoratus | reverse complement strand
CTGGTTCACTGCATTTTATTCCACATAAAATATTGGTTACAAAAACACTGCCTAGTTCCAGAGGATGTTATCCATCGTCCAGGTCTCAAAAAGCAGCAAAATATGTTTTTGCAAAAGAACACCGAGTTTAGCTTCAAAGTTTGGAAATTACATTGAACTATTACATTGCTATTTATCACGCAACCAGCGGGTTCTGCAGCAACCTCCGATGTGGTCTCAGTGTGATTGGAGCGGTAGTTCTTACTCAGTCCGTAACCAGTTTGCTCACACCATGCTTCTGGCAGCAATTACCAAAAAATAAAGAGAAGCCAAAGCATTAATAAAAAGCCTCGTCTATAGGGTAACTTACTGAAAACACAAAAACGTATTCGCCTAAAAATAAAACTATGGGCTTCAGACCAATCCAAGCGTACAATTGTCAATCGACAGCAACCGTCTACCCCCAATACGGCACGTTGAGAGAGTTTACAATCAGAATGTACACATTTGGACTTTTCTGAACAACGCAACTGCATCCGGATATGCATATTTATCACTATACAGAAGTAGGATGGCAACAAAAGGAAAACCTTGGTGGGTGAACCTTTGAAAAGCAATTAATTCCAATACCTGGCCTACCCCACATTTGCGAACGTATTCTCGACGTTCATCACAAAAATGAGCAAACATGAGCACCACATAGTATCAAAGCTTGTCCTCATCTCTTTCAAATACAGGACCTTTCCCAGTGCTGCCATGTTCAAACACAAGACAGCCAAGTACCTTTTCCTAGCCGATCACTTTATACACGCAAACAATCACGTTCCTACGTACCTTTTTCTTAAAATGCGATACTGCAATAGTCACTAGACATCCAGATGCAATTTCCACCAATTATTAATTGCAAAAAATAAAAAACTGTGTGAAACAGACAGACGGATATACCAAACAATACCCATAGCCCTATCATCAACCCAAAGAAATTACTGTCACTAATACTATCACCCTTCCTATATAGAAAATACCAAAACCAAATCAGTGTGTAAAGTCCACATTAATACGAACAGATGACACATGTAAAATACCACGTTACTATACCCCAAGTCATAGTGCCTAAGAACCAAGCAGGGACTCCCTAAATAAACCACCGAGAGATTTGGAACACTGCTCCATAACCACTCTACCCCAAAACATGTCAAAAATAAATCACCATGAAATGTGCACCATCAATTTACAGACTCTCAAGGACTGTTACATGAAGCATAATTACAATCATTTTTTGCAAAAAGACCTCTTGCAGTGAAAATAAGGAGAAGCAACTCATAAATATTAATACTGAAACATAGGACAAAAAGTACCATGGCATAAACAATAATTCAAACACAGACCTTATACAACAGTAAAAAGATACATTGGAACATAGGGTACAAAAAAGTAAAAGTTAACGTAAATACAAACATGTAACAACAACCATTAATAACATAACAATGGTCCTTCACAGTTAAATAGCAGGCTGTTAGAAACCTCAAGATTACATGCTGGATTTATAAGAATGATGTTAATGAATATTGTTCATTAAGTCCCAGCGGTTGTAAACTTTGTAAATGAAATATCCAGAACTTTTCTCGTTGATCAAGCATCTTTTGACGGTCACCTCCTCTTACTGGTCTCTTCACAATTTCTAAAACACAGAATTTAAGCTGTGCAATATTATGACTAGCCTCTGAAAAATGTTTGGCTACTGGTGACTTAAGGTTGACGCGTCTGATTGCTGATTTATGTTCAATTATTCTCTCTCTGATCGATCTACTTGTTTGACCAACATAAAGCTTACCACAGGGGCATTTAATAGCATAAACCACCCATTCAGTCAAACATGTTGCATAGTCATGTAATGGAATCCCTATTCCAGACATAGGGTGTGCCAAAGTGGAGCCTCTTAGAACATTGTTACAATTACTACACCCCAAACATGGGAAGGTACCACAGATTTTTTTACGCAACACTCTTTGAGTTTCTTTTGGCTGCATCTCGTCAGCTCTAATTAACAAATCACGCAAATTTTTTGATCTTCTGTAAGCAAAACGTGGGTAATTCAATGATCGCAAATGACGTTCACCTTGTAGAATATGCCAATGTCTTCTAACCGTTTTCACAATCAATGATGATTTTGGACCAAATGTAGTAACACAAGTGATGGTGTCATTAGTCTCATCATTAACAGCAACCCGTAACCGGGGCTGTAATAAGTCCTCACGATTAATCAAACTAACCTTTTCGACTGCCTGCCTCAAAATATCCTGTGAATAACCCCTTTTAGAATTTTTTTTACACATTTTGTTACTTTCATTCAAAAAGTCATTGTCCTCTGAACAAATGCGTTTAGCTCGCAGTAGCTGGCTAAACGGAAGAGATTTGATAAGTGAAGGGTTATGATAGGATCTAGCATGCAGTAAGGAATTTCTATCGGTAGGCTTTGAAAAGAGACTGTAGTGGAATGACATATTACGATAGGACACCAATGTGTCCAAAAACTGAATGCACTCACGTGAATATTGGTATGCAAACTTGATTGTAGGGTGGATCGTATTCACCCAAACAAAAAAATTATTCAATGTATCAATGTCACCTGTCCAAATCATAAAGACGTCATCGATATATCTTACAAACAGTTTGATATATGAAGCCCAATTCAAATCATTCATGATCATCCGGTCAATAGCATACATAAACAAATTTGCATAATTTGGAGCCATATTGGCCCCCATTGCTGTCCCCCTGATTTGTTTAAAGAAGTTGGTTTGGAATCTGAAGTAAGCATTGTTCAAAATCACATGCAACAATTGTAGTACAAAATCAGAGTTAAAGTCAGGATTAGGGTCATCAATAAGTACATTGCGAATTGCCTCTATCCCCTCTTCATGTGGGATGTTTGTATAAAGGGATGTCACATCCATTGTAACCAGAAGTATGTTATCAGGCACATCAGAACAGTTATCTAACCGATTAATAAATGATGTCGTATCTTTAATGAAAGTTATTTGACGTTCTACATACAGTTTTAAACATTGGTCAATATAACATGCACATTTTTGAAAAACAGAACCAATGCTTGCCACAATTGGTCGTAAAGGAGGATTGTTCAAACATTTATGGACTTTGGGGAGACCATATATCACCGGTGTCACAGGGTGGTCCAATCACAAATATTTATATGTGTTCTCAGTGATCCAATTTTTAGTCAAAGCTGTGTCCAAAACCTGTTTTAACAATTCTTTCAACGAGAGAACAGGGTCACCCATCAAAGGTACATAAGTCTCCATGTCTGAAAGATGAGCTTTCAAAGTATCAACATAGTAATCACGTTTCAATATCACTAAAGCCCCACCCTTATCTGCGGGCTTTAGAATGATCTTACTGTTGGCTTGTAAACTGCGTATATTCAGCCAATCACTACGTGACAAGTTAGATGATTTTAGCTTGCTCTTAAAATTGATCTTTTGAATGTCCCTTTTAATTAGACTTTCAAAATTGTTGATAGCTGGGCTTACATCATATGGAACAAATCTACTTGATGGAAAAAACTCCCTATAGGGGCATGTAGATGGTTGTAAGGATGGTGGATTTTTTGCAAAAAAAACACCGCAATGAGATTTTACGTATAAACCTAAACATGTCGACCTCAGTTTGGAATGCAGAGTTATAAGTTTTCAGGACGAAAGATACACCACGGTTCAATGTTTTTAGAATGCTCTGAGATAACGGTTCACCAGAAATGTTAATGACCAAATTATCTACTTCTGGCTGCGGGTTTGGCGGGTTAACAACACCGTTGAAATGGGTTTTTCTTTTGTTCCCCCTCCTGGTTTTCTTGTGGTTTTGTCTAAAAAAAGGCTTTGTTCAGATGTTGTGGGAAACTGTGAACCCCCTAACGTCTCTGGTATTGAATCAGTACTAGTCAAACTTTTAGATGAATCACTTGGGTTGGGAGGAACTGTTTGTTTGTTCACAAACCTCTGACGTCTGTTGAAGGATGCTTCTTCTAAAAATGTGTAAACCCTGTCAAACTGGTAATCAAAGGTATCTCTTTTAAATTTCCGCAATTTAGTTTGAAGAAGTTCCTGTTGATATGTTTCAATGAGTGTATTAGTTTCTTCCAAGAGTGTATCCCACTGTTCAACACTCAATGTTGTTTGTAAAGTTGATTCCAACTCAGCTATTCTAACCTCAAGTTGTGTTATGTCCTCTTCAAGTTGGGACACGGTTAGAAGAATCAAATCTAAAGACGCCTTATTCAAAATCTTTTCCCACCTAATGACAAAAGTTTTATTATTTGCACAAAGACGTGGACGAAGCAAAATTCGCATCCCTCGAGGGATTCTCTGTACTTGATAGTAATGCGCAAGAGTACGCGCATGCATCGAGAGGTTAGTGGACCTGCGCTTGGAAAATTGATATTGCGAAGGAGAAACAGTAGTTTTGATCTCGGGGAATTCTTTATATTTAGCCCGAAGTTTAGATATAATCTGTTCGCCCTCCTCTGTAGAGAAGGCCAGTGTCTCAGCTGCTTTAGAGGTTGTTGAAGCGATTTCCACAAATGACATAATGATTAGACTTTCAAAATTAAAAAATTAATATGGTGCTGCAGAGAAAAAATGCCAATATTGTAACACTATGAAAAAAGAGAATAATCTCCGCGCACACAAAGTGAAAAACAAGTAATTAACTGGTTGAGTGGGTGCAACACCAAAACCACTAGGCAGTGGTTTACAAAAAACTGAAAAATATTGTTGTGACCCAAAGGTAACGGTCAACAAATGGGGTAGCACACCTTAAACTTAACAAGGGAATATTTCTCCCTACTTTAATGCATTTTAAACACATATATATTGTGTAAACTTGTTATAGATTTAATCTTTTTTGGAAAAAAGCTATTTTTAAGAAAATCTTACTAAAGTCAACACTCGGAGTAATCATAAAGACAAAGAAACTTCCAAGACACAATTAAATCCTAAACTCATAAATGGTTTAATTTCACCAAGTCCAAATAAATTCAATGAATCTTCATCTGTTAAACCTAGGCCTTGTGCATAACAATTGTTTCGGGATCCTTCCCTACATCAGATGCAAGCCTTAAACTATTTATGTCAGATTTAAGAAATCCACAGAGATCAAAATATAATCATGTACAGAAAACATCAATTACAGATTTCACGTATATACATAACATAACAAAAAACAATTGTTATTACAGTAATAAACAACAATAACCCAACAATAGAGAAAAAGAGAAAAGAGAAAAAAAGAAAAAAGAATGGGTTAATGACATCAAAAACCATATAAGGTCAATTTGGTGCAAATGTAAAAACCCATGTACACGCACCTGTTCAAATAAAGTCCCAAGTCCTTGCTATAAGTTAATGATGCACAAAACATGATGATCAGTGATAATATCCATCAAAAGGATAACCCAATCGTTAACTATAATTCAACCAAGGTAAAACCTACCTTCAAAAGGAATTTGAAATCAAGAATCCTACAAAAAAAAACCGTTCAAAACAACCATAATGAAGTCAACCAGCAAATACCGTGAAAAACACCAAAGAGATACACCCCAACTCCTACCTGAATCAGTGGGACACACCCATACCAATAGCCACGAGACTAAAGTAAACGAAGATAAAAATAAAAGAAAAATTAAACACCTAACTACACATAACAAAAGACCCAAGCATCCATAGGCTTGAATCAAAAGAAACGCCAGATAACTAAGTCTTACCGTCCAATATCGAAGTAAACCGCCACGGTCTCAACCCGCGGATAGTGTGTGTGACTCGCGCATGCGCAACAGGTTAACGAAGTCCGTCCCTTTATAAAGGAAACGCCGACAGCGTAATTGTTCAATCAATACCAATAAAGACGATCCAAACAAGGAAAATTAGCGCCAACGTAAGCTAGTTAAAAAGATTCAAAAAAGCAATTAAGCGTAACGGACGTAAATCAAAATGGGCAAAACGTTAAACGCCTCGCATTATTTATAAAAACAAACTATATGTGTTCGTCGCACACATAAACCAAGCCCCTATTTCCCAGCCGATCGCGTAATACACACAAACAATACAGAACTTAAAAATAAAAGTGCACTACTACCGTAGTCATCCAATACAATTTCCACCAATTATTAATTTACACAAGATAATAAATAATATGTGAAACCCAACAACCGAATTAACCAAACAATACCTAAACCCCTATCATAATCTCAAAACAAAAAGTATAGTAAAAAATACTATCACTAATACTATCACCCGTACTATGTACAAAATACCAAAACCCAATCAGTGTGAAAAATCCACATGAACACGGATTGATGACACATATGAACTACCCCATTTAAATACCCCAAGTCAAAATGCCTAAAAGCCAAACCCAAATACCCTAAATAGACCACCAATAAATTCTATACCATGACCACTATACCCCAAAAAAAGTAAAAAATAAATCATCATGAACTATGCACCATCAACTTACAGAGTCTAAAAGATTGTAATATGGAACATTGTTGCAAACTTTTTTCACACAAAAAGACCTCTTACAGTGAAAATAGGAAGAAACAACTCATAAATATTAATACTGAAACATAAGACAAAAAGTACCATAGCATAACAATAATTCAAATAAGGCTTATACAACACTAAAAAGGTACATTAAAACATAAGATCCAACAAATTAAAAATTGATACAAGAACAAACATATAAACAACATCCATTAATGACATAACAATGGTCCTTCACAAATTAAATAGCAGGCTATTAGAAACCTCAAGATTACATGCTAGATTTATAAAAATGATGTTAATGAATATTGTTCATTAAGTCCCAGCGGTTGTAAACTTTGTAAATGAAATATCCAAAACTTTTCACGTTGATCCAGCATCCTTTGACGGTCACCTCCTCTTACTGGTCTCTTCACAATTTCTAAAACACAGAATTTAAGCTGTGCAATATTATGACTAGCCTCTGAAAAATGTTTGGCTACTGGTGACTTAAGGTTGACGCGTCTGATTGCTGATTTATGTTCAATTATTCTCTCTCTGATCGATCTACTTGTTTGACCAACATAAAGCTTACCACAGGGGCATTTAATAGCATAAACCACCCATTCAGTCAAACATGTTGCATAGTCATGTAATGGAATCCCTATTCCAGACATAGGGTGTGCCAAAGTGGAGCCTCTTAGAACATTGTTACAATTACTACACCCCAAACATGGGAAGGTACCACAGATTTTTTTACGCAACACTCTTTGAGTTTCTTTTGGCTGCATCTCGTCAGCTCTAATTAACAAATCACGCAAATTTTTTGATCTTCTGTAAGCAAAACGTGGGTAATTCAATGATCGCAAATGACGTTCACCTTGTAGAATATGCCAATGTCTTCTAACCGTTTTCACAATCAATGATGATTTTGGACCAAATGTAGTAACACAAGTGATGGTGTCATTAGTCTCATCATTAACAGCAACCCGTAACCGGGGCTGTAATAAGTCCTCACGATTAATCAAACTAACCTTTTCGACTGCCTGCCTCAAAATATCCTGTGAATAACCCCTTTTAGAATTTTTTTTACACATTTTGTTACTTTCATTCAAAAAGTCATTGTCCTCTGAACAAATGCGTTTAGCTCGCAGTAGCTGGCTAAACGGAAGAGATTTGATAAGTGAAGGGTTATGATAGGATCTAGCATGCAGTAAGGAATTTCTATCGGTAGGCTTTGAAAAGAGACTGTAGTGGAATGACATATTACGATAGGACACCAATGTGTCCAAAAACTGAATGCACTCACGTGAATATTGGTATGCAAACTTGATTGTAGGGTGGATCGTATTCACCCAAACAAAAAAATTATTCAATGTATCAATGTCACCTGTCCAAATCATAAAGACGTCATCGATATATCTTACAAACAGTTTGATATATGAAGCCCAATTCAAATCATTCATGATCATCCGGTCAATAGCATACATAAACAAATTTGCATAATTTGGAGCCATATTGGCCCCCATTGCTGTCCCCCTGATTTGTTTAAAGAAGTTGGTTTGGAATCTGAAGTAAGCATTGTTCAAAATCACATGCAACAATTGTAGTACAAAATCAGAGTTAAAGTCAGGATTAGGGTCATCAATAAGTACATTGCGAATTGCCTCTATCCCCTCTTCATGTGGGATGTTTGTATAAAGGGATGTCACATCCATTGTAACCAGAAGTATGTTATCAGGCACATCAGAACAGTTATCTAACCGATTAATAAATGATGTCGTATCTTTAATGAAAGTTATTTGACGTTCTACATACAGTTTTAAACATTGGTCAATATAACATGCACATTTTTGAAAAACAGAACCAATGCTTGCCACAATTGGTCGTAAAGGAGGATTGTTCAAACATTTATGGACTTTGGGGAGACCATATATCACCGGTGTCACAGGGTGGTCCAATCACAAATATTTATATGTGTTCTCAGTGATCCAATTTTTAGTCAAAGCTGTGTCCAAAACCTGTTTTAACAATTCTTTCAACGAGAGAACAGGGTCACCCATCAAAGGTACATAAGTCTCCATGTCTGAAAGATGAGCTTTCAAAGTATCAACATAGTAATCACGTTTCAATATCACTAAAGCCCCACCCTTATCTGCGGGCTTTAGAATGATCTTACTGTTGGCTTGTAAACTGCGTATATTCAGCCAATCACTACGTGACAAGTTAGATGATTTTAGCTTGCTCTTAAAATTGATCTTTTGAATGTCCCTTTTAATTAGACTTTCAAAATTGTTGATAGCTGGGCTTACATCATATGGAACAAATCTACTTGATGGAAAAAACTCCCTATAGGGGCATGTAGATGGTTGTAAGGATGGTGGATTTTTTGCAAAAAAAACACCGCAATGAGATTTTACGTATAAACCTAAACATGTCGACCTCAGTTTGGAATGCAGAGTTATAAGTTTTCAGGACGAAAGATACACCACGGTTCAATGTTTTTAGAATGCTCTGAGATAACGGTTCACCAGAAATGTTAATGACCAAATTATCTACTTCTGGCTGCGGGTTTGGCGGGTTAACAACACCGTTGAAATGGGTTTTTCTTTTGTTCCCCCTCCTGGTTTTCTTGTGGTTTTGTCTAAAAAAAGGCTTTGTTCAGATGTTGTGGGAAACTGTGAACCCCCTAACGTCTCTGGTATTGAATCAGTACTAGTCAAACTTTTAGATGAATCACTTGGGTTGGGAGGAACTGTTTGTTTGTTCACAAACCTCTGACGTCTGTTGAAGGATGCTTCTTCTAAAAATGTGTAAACCCTGTCAAACTGGTAATCAAAGGTATCTCTTTTAAATTTCCGCAATTTAGTTTGAAGAAGTTCCTGTTGATATGTTTCAATGAGTGTATTAGTTTCTTCCAAGAGTGTATCCCACTGTTCAACACTCAATGTTGTTTGTAAAGTTGATTCCAACTCAGCTATTCTAACCTCAAGTTGTGTTATGTCCTCTTCAAGTTGGGACACGGTTAGAAGAATCAAATCTAAAGACGCCTTATTCAAAATCTTTTCCCACCTAATGACAAAAGTTTTATTATTTGCACAAAGACGTGGACGAAGCAAAATTCGCATCCCTCGAGGGATTCTCTGTACTTGATAGTAATGCGCAAGAGTACGCGCATGCATCGAGAGGTTAGTGGACCTGCGCTTGGAAAATTGATATTGCGAAGGAGAAACAGTAGTTTTGATCTCGGGGAATTCTTTATATTTAGCCCGAAGTTTAGATATAATCTGTTCGCCCTCCTCTGTAGAGAAGGCCAGTGTCTCAGCTGCTTTAGAGGTTGTTGAAGCGATTTCCACAAATGACATAATGATTAGACTTTCAAAATTAAAAAATTAATATGGTGCTGCAGAGAAAAAATGCCAATATTGTAACACTATGAAAAAAGAGAATAATCTCCGCGCACACAAAGTGAAAAACAAGTAATTAACTGGTTGAGTGGGTGCAACACCAAAACCACTAGGCAGTGGTTTACAAAAAACTGAAAAATATTGTTGTGACCCAAAGGTAACGGTCAACAAATGGGGTAGCACACCTTAAACTTAACAAGGGAATATTTCTCCCTACTTTAATGCATTTTAAACACATATATATTGTGTAAACTTGTTATAGATTTAATCTTTTTTGGAAAAAAGCTATTTTTAAGAAAATCTTACTAAAGTCAACACTCGGAGTAATCATAAAGACAAAGAAACTTCCAAGACACAATTAAATCCTAAACTCATAAATGGTTTAATTTCACCAAGTCCAAATAAATTCAATGAATCTTCATCTGTTAAACCTAGGCCTTGTGCATAACAATTGTTTCGGGATCCTTCCCTACATCAGATGCAAGCCTTAAACTATTTATGTCAGATTTAAGAAATCCACAGAGATCAAATATAATCATATAAAGACAACATCAAATACAAATTTCACATATATACAAAACATAACATATAACAAATGTTATTACAGTAATTAACAACAATGACCCAAAAGTAAAGAATAAGAGAAAAGAAAAAAGAAGAAAATAACAATGGGTTAATAACATCAACAAGGAACCATATAAGGTCAATTTGATACAAAGGTACAAATAAATGTACACACACCTGTTCAAATAAAGTCCCAAGTCCTTGCTATAAATCAAAGTTGCACAAAACATGATAATCAGTGATAATATCCATCCAAGGGATAACCCAACCATTAACTTTAATTCAACCAAGATAAAACATACCTTAAGAAGAAATTTGAAAGCAAGAGTCCTGCAAAAGAACCCAAAAAAACATTCAACACATCCATAATGCGAGGTAAAAAAGTGAATACCATAAAAAACACCAAAAAAGTGCTCCCCAACTCCTACCCGAGTCAATGGGACACGCCCATACCAATAGCAACGAAACTAAAGTAAACAAAGATAAGAAAAAATTAAACACCTAACTACACATATCGAGAGTGCCAAGCATCCATTAGCTTGAATCAGCATAGAACCGCTAAATAACTAAATCTTACCGTCCGATACAGAAGTAAGCTGCCACGGTCTCAAGCCGCGATTAGTGTGTATGACTCGCGCATGCGCAAAAGCTCTACAAAGCCGGCCCCTTAAATAGAGAACGCCGACAAATTAATTGTTTAATCAATACCAATGAATATAATCCTAACAAGGGAGATTGACGCCAACGTATACTAGATAAGAAATTCAAAAAAACAATTAAGAGTAACGGACATAAGCCTCAGCGAGCAGAATGCTAAGCGCCTCCCATTTTTTATAGAAATAAACTTTATGTGTTCAAACACAAACCAACAAAGCCCCTTATCTCAACCGATCGCGTAATGCACACGAACAATAAACCGCCGAAGATATGGAACACTGCTCCATAACCACTCTACCCAAACCATGTCAAAAATAAATCACCATGAAGTGTGCACCATCAATTTACAGACTCTCAAGGACTGTTATATGAAGCATAGTTACAATCATTTTTTGCAAAAAGACCTCTTGCAGTGAAAAATAAGAAGAAGCAACTCATAAATATTAATACTGAAACATAGGACAAC
>JASANK010144197.1:0-11618 GCA_031753695.1 Desmognathus marmoratus | reverse complement strand
CAAAATATATTCTTCATTATAAAAATTATTTTCATGGATTTCTTAATAATAATGGAAACGGCAAGAGGCTCGTTTCTTCTCGGGTGCCATACACCATCTGGTCAGGCCTTCCCCAAATCCTCTCCGTCAATATCAATAAAATTAATTCTTCCATCCTTATGAGATTACAGGAGAGTCCTGTGCAAATGACACTGCTGAAGACTTCAATGATCTATTTAATTTACAAAATTGATTTTTGCTTCAGTGCTGGAAATGACCTTTATCAAAATGTGGACATTCTAAATTATACATGTAAATATTGTAGAGAATGATGTCTGATTACCATTTCATAGAGTGACTTCGTGAACTCAATCTCCAAGGTCACAGCCTCCACCTTGGCCTCCAGATCCACCTTGGCCATGTAGGCCACATCCACATCCTGATGAAACAAAGTGAAATGTTACGGTTAAAGCCTTCATGGCATGTACACTATGATCAAGAGAGAAGGAACAGGTGTCTTCTTCACATAGGATTGGTTATTCATTTTTTTGTGCATGGTGTAGTGAGAGCTTCCACCGAAATGCCTTAACAGCTTCTTACTGTTGAAGAGCAATAATCATCACTCACCTTCTTGAGCACCACAAATTCATTTTCACTAGCTGTGCGCCTGTTAATTTCATCTTCATATCTGATGGGAAGGAGAAAACACAGTGTTTAGCGACCCGATAGTAAGTTACATTAAAAGGTACGTGCCCTGTAGTCATATGATGCAGAGGTGGAATCTGTTGGCATAATTAACCACAAAAGATTTCTGCCGGTTTGTGCTGCAGAAACGCACAAACTTCTTTATAGGAAGTTTATCTTCATACTGGTGTTTTACTAAACATTCACCAGCTATGAAGACTATTGAAGAGTATTTGTTTCTCAAAATAAAAAAATATTTCCCTAGTACTTACTACAGCAAACACTCCCAACGGGAAAATTCTTTGCTGGGGTTTTTTAGTGCTTTTTTATAACACAATGGGGGTAAACACAGTGCATTTAACTGCTTCATTTATAGTAGTCCTTTTCTTAGTGCTAGCCCCATTTGCTCACATACTATCAACTTAAGCCCCTTGAAAGTCTCCTTCAAGCAAAGGAATAACACTTTTAGGACACACTCAGGGTTACCCCCTAAATATATTCACTAACATCCCTACTTATTAAGGACTCCTTGTGTATGCCCTGCTGCACTGACTCTGGCATACTGTCCCAGGCTCTGCAGACCACAATCCTATTGTATGCTGTCCCTGTCCAGTGCCCTTCGGCGCACCACTGTGCGCCTCTGCAAAACTGTCCTGAAAGGGTACTCCTGTGTCACGCACCATGCCCTGCCCTTGTACATGTATGCATTCAGTCTGCAGTCACACAAATCTCACTAACGACCATGGTGCAACCCCGCGAAAAAGCTTTTGCCCACTCTTGATACATGAATGTTGTTAAGCTGCTGTCTGCTGTGGGCAATTAATTTGCTTTCAATAAACGTCCCCCAGATGGTTTGCTGGCCACTCATTGACTATTATTTAGACGCAGATTTAAGAATTCCCTTTTAACTGCAGTAGCCTACTGGTCCCTATGGACTGACTCGCTGCACACTCAGTTACAGGACATTGCCGCCTGCCTGCGGATGGTAGCACCATTCCAATACGAAGGGTGAAATCTTTATTGTTCTGATATTCATGCTAGTGATGATGGGCAAACAAAATATTAATTTCAGTGTTTTGGGTCTAATGGTTGGATGTGATCCATTAAAGTTGTGTAAGGTCCAGTTCTCTATATGACCAGAATAAATTTTGTAGATGTCAGGACTGAAGCAGCCATTCATCCCCGCAGCTCACTGTTAACAAGCAAAGGAGTAAGTGAACTTATGAGCCTTGAAAAACTCGACTGTGACGATGAATCTAAAAAGAAATTCTCCTCCATCCCATCAATTCCATACTGTCATCCAACCGCATCTCTGGCCCCAATTTGGGCCACTCCATGGTTGGACACTCTAGAGACGATACATACCCCAAAACATTTCTATATTTCAGCATTGCAACAGGGGTCTGCCTCTCTCTCATCCCCTCCTACAGCCATCTGACATTAAAAGTGGTCCTTAAGGAAGTAGCAAAATATGGGCGAAATGTATTAAGTGCCCTTTTTGCCCCTCCATCATCTTTCCCTTAGCTGGCCAGTATAGGCTATAGATTGGAAACAGGTGGATTGCAGGCCCATGTTCAATTTAGCTCTGAGACCTGTCCAGCTTCTAAACTTCCCTTAAAAGCACAGGTCCCTCAAGAACAAGAGAGCATGCAATATTTCTGTTTTTGTTTTTTTAATTGAAAAAAGTCTTAATTCGACCATTACAGTCATAACAAGACATAACATATAAACAGTAAGCAAACATAAAATCACTAACTTAAAAAAGGTTACCACAGTGACAATTTTTTTAACTGAAAAGCAGACTTTAAAAAAACATATATTTTAACAATATCCTCAAAGTTGGTCTCAGCTAGCATGAAATTAAAATTAACAACATTAGATGATGTTAGATACTTCCCTAACCATCTCAGCCTAAATTCAGAGACCATAGGACAGTGAACACAAATATGTGTAATATCATCAACTACGTTAGTGCAGATAGAACAATGACGTTTGTCTGCAATCAATTGCCAACGAAACGGAAGCAGCCCTAAACGAAGTTTCAGAAAAATCCTTGAAACCAGGATTGAATCTGTGTTCAGTAAATATAATTCACAACCAATATGAGTCTTAACCTGTAGGTAAGATGAAAGTGAGGTTAGTTGTTGACAATGAGACATAGAGGCTGCAAAATGAAAGGACCTAACCGTGCTTTTAAAGTCATAGGACCATAGCCAATCGTAGGAAAAAGGGTCCTTCAGCTTATCCCAATCAAATTTCAAACGGGAGAACAGAGCATGCAGATATTTAATCGAAGGATGGGGTAGAGTGCCAAGTAATGCCTCCAACATACATGAGCGGATCAAAGAGGAGTAAGGGCTAGTAAGTCGCTTACGCCAATATTTTAGAAATCTGACCTCAACATCAGAGGCAATGCAAGTGAGCCCCAGTTCAAAATTAAGAGCTTCCGTGGGCGTGCATACTGGGAGTTGAAGCAATGTTTTCCAATGCATGGCCACGCACTTCTTAAGGTTGCCTACAGTATTGCAGCCCCATATCTCACACCCATAAAGAATCATGCCCTTCCATTTGGAATTAAATAACTCAATCAACGGGGCAATCCCACTCCCAATTAAGCGGGATTTAGCTTTGTTGAAACAAACAGTGAGAGCAGCAGCCCTGGTCTTAACCGAAGATACGTGAGCCTGCCAATTTGCCCGATCAGAAATGGTCAGACCCAAGTATATGAACTTATTAACATATTCAAAAGAGCCCGAAGGAAGATTAAGTGATTTTCTTTGAGCTCTCTTGCCGAGGGCCAAAATTTTTGATTTGGAATAAATAATTTTGAGTAAATTTATCTGGCAATAAATTGCCAAGCGGGTCAGAGAATTCACGAGGCCGGCAGGTGTACAATCAAGTAAGACTGTATCATCGGCATAAGTCAGGACCCTGACGCTGCTCCCACCTAGTTTAGGGGGTATGGAACGGTCATCCTCTAAAGCTGAAGGTAAATCCGCTATGTAGATATTGAAGAGGAGGGGGGCCAGAACACAGCCCTGCTTCAGACCCGAGGTGGTATTGATTCTTCTTGAAAGCTCGTTGTTCCGGCCCCATCTCACTCTCACCCAGGTGTTTGTATAAAGGGCTGCAATGGCTTTAACCAGAGCGGGTTTAGCACCCAGCTTAAGTAACTTGGCCCACAGGATTTCCCGTGGAATACTGTCAAACGCTTTCTCGAAGTCAATGAAACATAGGTATAAGGTGGAGTTCTTATGGGTGATGTATTTCCCTATCAATAATTCAATGATCTAACGAAGTAGATGATATTATACACATTTGTGTTCACTGTCCTATGGTTTCTGAATTTAGGCTGAGATGGTTAGGGAAGTATTTAACATCATTTAATGCTGTTAATTTTAATTCCATGCTAGCTGAGTCCAACTTTGAGGATATTGTCAAAATTTATGTTTTTTTAAAGTCTGCTTTTCAGCTAAAAAAATTATCATTGTGGTAATTTTTTATTCTCTTAAGTCATTGATTGTATGTTTGATTAACTGTTTATATGCTATGTCTTGTTATGACTGTAATGGTCGAATTAAGACTTAATAAAATAAAAAAATAAAAAAAAGGTAGCCTTTTCTCCAGTGCGCTGCTGCTGGGCCAGGGTGAGCTAGGGCGGTTCATATGCAGAAGACTGGGTGCCCCCTCAAAGCCCGTCTTCCTCAGTAGATTCCCCTCTGCCGTGAACACACCACGTGTGTGCCACTCAGAGGTTGACAAGAGAGAGAGTGATGAGCCAAGCTTACCCACTAAGTTACCACCTGAGCTTTGGCAAGAAAGCCTTGGCTGGGGTAAACTATTCCCTCTTCCAATCAGGGGAGTGTTTCACCCCCAGATGGAAGAGTCCTGGCTCCAGACCCTCAGTCTGCTGCCGGCCTGAGAAAGGGAGGGCCCAGAGTGGCAGAATCCACACCTGGGAGCTCTCACAAAGGAAACCCCCAACACTCCTTTTGCCGTATGGACAAAAGGGAGCTGGAAGTAGGCGGCATTCTGGGCATTGCAGGGTGCCTGGGAGAGGCATCTACAGAGGAAGAGGGCAGAGGCAGACTTCAAAAGAATCCCTCTAATCTTCCTACTGGGTGTGAAACCCGCCCAGAGGAAGCACAGGACTTTGCGTGCCAAACTTCCCCACCATGGAGAATGGCTATTTAGGAGCAGGCCAGTTGGCTGCTACGAGATAGAGGAAAACCCTAGAGGGGGTTGCAAACACGTGTTTCCAAGCCTGGAGAACCAGTTTGGCAACCACTGACTCTATTCTGCAGCGTGGACCCATTTCTAGAATCAAGCCACGTGGCAACTTCCAGAAAGGAGGACACACTCAGAGGAGCCCCCAAACATGGAATCATGCGTTGGTTCTGAGCTAATTCACCCAGGGGAGCCGGATGTGCTTTTCTGTGCAACCGCAGTTAAATCATAACAGAGTTATGAATTAACTGTGATTTTTAAGAAAACTAATTTTGGGCGCTCGCAGTTACACGGTTGCCTTGAGCGCACAAAACCGCCCATTGAATAACCTGGGCTCATGGGAGCCTCAAACACCGCTGTTCGAGGCTCTCATGTTAAACATGGGGGAGTTCATGTTTCACGTACAACCATGGTCAACACACTCGCGCTGGAGCATTTCTCATGCGGTGAATTGTAAAATGTGCTCCCACACACACCCTGAGCTAAGCCTAGCCAGGCAGGGTCACGCAAGGGATAGGGATGCAGGAAGGGGCCCCCTATTCTCACTAGCTGAGCATAGGGCAGAGATTTCCAGGCTCCTACGGATACAGAGGGGCCCTCCCAGTGGCCCTCCCCACCTTACCATTGTCGCCATCCGACGCTATCCTCGGAGAGTGGTAACACGGCTTACCGCGCCTTGTGGGGGCATCACGGGTCTCTCCCCATCGGCCACCGTTCCGTCCCCGTTCTCGTGCTCTTCTCACGGAACCTCCATGTTCCAAGATGGCGGCACGTCGCATTCTGTTATCGGACGACCCCAATCCAAGATGGCGGCCGTTTTACGTTCCTCACGTCGCTCGTTCTAGTTCAGCACCGCGGCGGCGTCACGTGACGGTCACGTCCAGTGTTATCAGGACCTTCGAGCCTCACTCCCGTGCCTTTCAGTGAGCGTTGTTTATTGCGTGTTTGTTAGGCTCTGTTTTCCGGCTTATTTCAGCATTCCTTCAGCTCCTCTCTAGTCCCCCCCTCTTGTGCCTGCTATTTCGCTCTTCCCTGTCCTCGTCTTCTTTTCCCTTGTGTGGGTTGTTATTTCCTTGTGCTAGCCTCTCCTCCTTTTTTTTCCCATCTGTCACCGTGGTAGCGTCTTGCCCCGTCCTGTCTACTCTGCAGGGCCAGCGCAGCCAGCCCCCAGGCTCCAGCTTCCTTTAGGGGTTTCATTAGGTTCCTGGCTAGCTTCTCAGAATAGTATTTAGGGTCACGTCCCCTCTGTCCCTAGGGCCCAGGCATCCTGTTCCCAGCTACTCCGGAGGTTTTTTCAGCTTCAAGGCTTTTTCCTCCTCCCACGGTGTACGATTTGTGTCCACTTGGTGGAACGACTCGTCCAACGTGTGGAACCTACTTCAAGCCGCAGTCTTCGCATCAGACTCAGAGGTAAGAGCTGCGGCTATTGACAGACTGAAAGGCCAAAAGACTTGTAAGATGGCCACTGCAGCGGAATTAACCGCTGCTATTCAGCAACTTAATCTAGAGTTACAGGAGCTAAAGGTTCAAAACGCAGCTCTTAAGGGTGCCATAGAGACACGGCCCCCAGTCGTAGTGGAATCGGCACCCATGACAGCCTCCATAGAACGTTATTCGGGTGAACCCAAGAAATTGAAAGGTTTCATTACCGCATGTAAAGTTCAGTTTCTTTTTAAAACTGAACATTTTAATAATGACAAGGCTAAGGTAGGCTTTGTAATTAGCCATTGTACTGGAAATGCATTGGCGTGGGCCAATCCGTATGTGCTACGCAATGATCCCATCTTGTCGGATTTCGCATTGTTTGAGGCGGAGTTTACAAAAACGTTTGAGAGAGAGAAGTGTACCTTCTCAACCGAAGAAGCGTTACTCGACTGTACACAGGGAAGTAAAGACGTCCTCTCTTATATTACGGTTTTTCGCAATCTAGCCACAGAAACAAAGTGGCCAGAGACCGTCCAACTTCCTCTTTTTCGTCGCGGACTGCGTGAGGAGATTAAGGACGAGCTTGCACGTGTATCTAGACCTGAGAACTTGTCGTCCCTGATGGATATTGCTTTGTCCATTGAGTTCCGCCTGTCTGAACGTAAGGCCGAACGCCGCAAGACTACTTCGTCATCCCTTCGTGTTTCCCGAACTACAGATCAGTCTAAGGGCGAGTCCACTGAGGAACCTATGCAGGTAGACGCCACTCGGGGACCATTGTCAGAAGAAGAACGATCACGTCGCCGATCCAAAGGGTTATGTCTTTACTGTGGTTCCGCCTCACATCTCATAAAAGCCTGTCCCATCTGCCCTCCCCGACGGGGATCGGGAAACTCCAACACCCGCAGTTAAGTGAGGACCCTTCTGCGGGTGGTTCATTTGGTCCTATACTTTCAGCTAGCTCCAATAGCGATCAGGCCATGTTATATTTGTCTGTAGGTTTGACCTGGCCTGGACAAGATACCCTCAAGGTTACTGCCCTATTGGATTGTGGAGCAGCAGGTCTGTTTATCGATTTAGAGTGGGCCCAGGCAGTTAAGTTGCCACTTGTAAGGAAGACCGTTCCGGCACCCGTCCAAACAGTGGATGGTACTCCCTTGTGCTCGGGTCCTATTGTATGGCAAACCATTCCCACCGCTTTGACTCTAGGTCGTCATCGGGAAACCATTACTTGGAACTGCATTAAGTCTCCCCACAGTGCTTTGATTATTGGTCTTCCCTGGCTTCGACGGCATAATCCCTTCATTAACTGGAACTTGGGGACTGTTATGTTCCACTCTTCTTTCTGCTTCAAACATTGTTTTGAAGATACTGCTTGGGGAAACACGGCATGGTCTTTTTCATCTGATCCTGTGTCCAAACCTGAGACCCCCTCCCTTTGTGCAGTTCTTCCAGAAGAGTACCAGTCGTACTCCTATATTTTCGACAATCCTACAGTTAAACCCCTGCCTCCACATCGGCCGTTTGACTGCCGTATCGATTTAGAACCAGATGTTCTCTTACCTTTTGGTAGGATGTATAACCTTTCTCGTCAAGAACGCCTTGTATTGCGTCAGTATTTGGACGAACATTTAGAACAAGGTTTGATCGTGCCTTCATATTCCTCTGCCGGCGCCCCACTCTTTTTTGTGAAGAAGAAGACGGGTGACCTTCGCCCATGTATAGATTATCGGGCCCTTAATGCAGTGACGATAAGAGACAGATATCCCCTGCCGCTTATCCAAGACATTCTAGAAGCGGTCTCCGGTTCTACAGTCTTCACCAAGATCGATCTCAGGGGGGCCTACCATCTCTTACGCGTACGGCCAGGGGACGAATGGAAGACTGCTTTCCGGACACCCTATGGGTTGTTTGAGTATCGGGTCATGCCTTTCGGGTTAGTGAATGCCCCGGCTATATTTCAGCGCTTTATGGACTCGGTTTTTTCTGACTTACTTATGTGTTCGGTTATCGTCTATCTGGACGATATACTCATTTTTTCACGCAGTAAGGAGGAACACTATCGTGACACCACGGAAGTGTTAGAGAGGTTGTCTCGCAACAATTTGTCCAGTAAACCGGAGAAATGCGAATTCAGTGCCAGAGAAGTGAATTATCTCGGTTTTATCCTATCTCCTGAAGGATCTCGCATGGACCCGCAGAAAGTTTCCGCCATCCTGGACTGGGTTAGGCCAAATTCAGTCAAGGCAGTGCAACGCTTTTTAGGCATGGCAAACTATTACAGGAAATTCATCCAAGAGTTTGCGGCATACACGACCCCGCTTACCAGACTTTTACGTAAGGGTTGTTCTTTTCTGTGGAACGACGAGGCGGAGTTGGGTTTTCAGAAACTAAAAGAAGGTTTTACTACTGCACCCGTGCTGGTATCGCCCGACGATCTAAAACCATTCATCGTCGAGACAGACGCTTCCAACCTAGCTCTAGGAGCCGTCCTCATCCAAATTTCCGATCAGGATGGTCTAGAACACCCAGTGGCGTATTACTCCAGACAATTACGCCCTGCTGAAGTAAACTACTCCACCATAGAGAAGGAGTTATTGGCCATTAAAGTGGCCCTATCAGAGTGGCGTCACCACCTTTTAGGGGCACGTCATCGTTTTTGTATCAGAACGGATCACAAGAATTTGAGTGTTCTACGAAGCTTGGACTGCCGTAACAGCAGGCAGGCAAGATGGGCATTTTTTCTTGCCCAATACGACTTCGAGATTACGTATATTCCGGGGTCTCTGAATATCATTGCCGATGCTTTGTCTCGCCGATACAGTTCAGAGGCCGACGAGGAAAAGACGTTTCCCAGTTTTTTCGGTTCTGAGATACCCATCATCGGAAAGCTTAACGATTGGGAAAACGTAAAAGAAACCTTGACCATTGACCAGCCCTACAACTCCGATATTGCGACTATGTTGGAGAAAGACGGGTTTCATTTAGTAGATAAGATACTTCATTACAAGGACCGGGTGGTGTTACTAGATCCAGAAAAGAGGAAGGAAGCCTTAATCTCTTGTCACGATCATCCCATCGCAGGTCATAGAGGCAAACAAGCCACCCTAGCGCTCCTTAGACGTTATTATTGGTGGCCAGAGATGAGAGTAGAGACGGATACTTACGTTCTCTCATGTCCAACGTGTGCACAAGCCAAGATATCTCCAGGAAAACCCATAGGAGAATTGGTTCCGCTCCCCGTTCCTCCCGGACCATGGCATACCATTTCTGTGGACTTTGTCGTTGAGTTACCAAGATCCGAGGGCTATACGTGTATACTTTCTATTGTTGATGTGTTTTCTAAGATGGTACATTTCGTGCCTTTGCCATCGTTACCCACCGCTAAGAAGTTGGCGGAGGTCTTTATTCGTGAAGTCTTTCGACTACATGGTCTTCCTTTGACCATAATATCGGACCGGGGATCTCAGTTTATCTCTAGGTTTTGGGCGTCGGTTTGTACAGTGTTAGGAATGGAACGCGCCCTCTCATCCGGATACCACCCACAGAGTAATGGGCAGACGGAACGTATTAACGGAATACTTAAAACGTATTTACGTATGTACGTGGATCAAGACCAGTCCAACTGGGCAACTATACTACCCTTAGCGGAATTCTCAATAAATAACGCTATACATTCAGCTACTAAAACTTCGCCCTTTTTATGTGTTTATGGCAGACAACTCAGAGCTCTTACGTTTCACCCAACGGAGAAGGCAGTGCCGGCAGCTGAAGAACATCTTCATAATCTTAAGGAAGCTCAAACTCAGATCGCTAAGAATTTAAGACATTCTAAAATCGTTATGAAGACCGCAGCTGACCTTAACAGGAGAAAGGCACCAGATTACCAGATAGGTGACTTGGTCTGGCTCTCCTCTACAAATTTACCCATTTTGGGTCCCGTAAAGCTAAGTATGAGGTACGTGGGACCCTTTCCTATTGTGGCCAAGATCAACGCGGTGACCTACAGACTCAGGTTGCCCGACAAATGGAAGGTACACCCTTCTTTCCATGTTTCGCTTCTCAAACCAGTACGTTCTGACCCCTATGCCAGAGGTTGTAAGACCCCTCTTCCCGTAGTACGAGCGGGGCAATTGGAATACGAAGTTCAAAAGGTGTTGGATTCCCGGATCTGCAGGGGTTCTTTGCAATATCTGCTGGACTGGAAGGGTTACGGACCAGCTGACAGATCTTGGGAGGATGCACGAGAGGTTCACGCACCTCGTTTGATTCGTACCTTTCACACAACGCATCCGGACAAACCGGGACCCCTGGTGAGGGGTCATACTGTTGCCATCCGGCGCTACCCTCGGAGGGTGGTTATACGTCTTACCGCATTTAGTCGGGTCACGGCTACTCCCTCCCCGATTTAGTTCCGGTTTCGTCTTCTCCGCATCGCATCACGGTACGTTCCCTTTCCAAGATGGCGGCACGTCGCTGTTCGCGGTCTAGATTCCCCATCCAAGATGGCTCCCAATTCACGTTCATTACGTCGTTCGCCGAACGCTCGCGTCGCAGCGGCGTCACGTGACAAGCACGTTCGGGAATAATAGGAACCGCCAGCTTCGTTTCCGTGCCTTTCAGTGAGCGTGAGTCATTGCGTGTTTAGTTAGGCTCCGTATTCCTTCTGCTCTTTGCTTGATCCTCTCCTTCCTTGTCTAGCTTCTTCCCCATTCCTTTGCTTCCGCCTTCCCTCCAGCTTGTTTCCTATCGCCTTACCGCTTGTTTAATTGCTCCTTCCTGTTGTTCTCTTCAGTCTCCCATCTGTCACCGTGGTAGCTTCTTGCCCTCGTCCTGTCTATGCTTTAGGGCTAGTACAGTCAGCTCCCAGGTACCAGTTTCATTAGGGTTTTCATTAGGTTCCTGGTTAGTTCCAGCTACAGAAGCAGGGTCACGCCCCCTTTGTCCCTAGGGCCGAGGTATCCTGTTCCCAGCATCCCTGGAGGTTTTTTCAGCATTCTAGGCTTTTTCCTCCTCCCACGGTGTACGAGTTTTGTCCACTTGGTGGAACGACTCGCCCAACGTGTGGAAACTACATCAAGCCTCCATCCTCAATACACCCTATAAGGTAAGAGCTGCGTATATTGACACTAGGGACATCGTAGGACCCTCCCGAGGACCCTCCCCACCTTACCATGCTGGTAAGGGGTCGCACGTGACCCCTGCAGCGACTAGTGGCACCCACGTGGAGCACCCTAACCCCTATGCTACACACACACACGACCAGCCTAGGGGTCCATTTGGCCCCTAGCTGGCGAAAAAAA
>JASANK010133113.1:0-11693 GCA_031753695.1 Desmognathus marmoratus | reverse complement strand
TTCTCTCCACACACTTGTATTGTACCAAAGTACATGTTCTCTCCACACACTTGTATTGTACCAAAGTACATGTTCTCTCCACACACTTGTATTGTACCAAAGTACATGTTCTCCACACACTTGTATTGTACCAAAGTACATGTTCTCCACACACACTTGTATCGTACCAAAGTACATGTTCTCCACACACTTGTATTGTACCAAAGTACATGTTCTCCACACACACCCATATTGCACGTGTCTAAACGACACACATCTCACATGTCCATTTTAACCTAGGACACTCAAAAAAAACCCCACTCAAGCACTTCTAAGTAGCACCTAAAACAAAACTCCACACAGTAGTCACACCTACTCGCGACCACCTACACCCTTCCCAAGGGCATCATGCAAATAAAATAAAGGTTCTTGTTCCTTAAAAACTCCACACAGTAGTCACACCTACTCGCGACCACCTACACCCTCTCAAAGGGTCATCACATCTTTAATTAAGCACATTTTACAGGACAACAGTTACTTTCCTAATAAGTAACTTGACTCAGAACATCCGTGTCACAGCATCCACGGCTCTGCACATGCAACTTCTCATAGCAACACTAATGCAACATTTCTGTAAATATATGTTCTCTTATGTTCACTTATAGTCGGTTCCACACTGGTGATTCACACTGGTAATTACTCTCTTGTTCTTTAGTGGAGAATTAAACTTATAGCACTTGTCCATATTTCTAAATACTCACATTGCACTCAATTCTCACGTTCTCTACACATCTGTTTCAATACCAAAATACATCAAATTCTCACTGACTCAATACCACACTACACCCAACACTTCCACTCATTAAATCAATTCTTACTTCTATAAATTGTCTACAGTACTTCACACACACATCTATACAACTTCAATAAACTAACACTCACTCCAAATTAATTCTAACACTCAACAAGCAACACTACAACTATGAAGTATTGCTCAATAAATTTCTAATATTCAACAATATATAAACAACTGACTTGAAACCAGTCTAAAACTGGTATTACTTCACAGCAACCAACCACAAACCAACCACATCTCATTGCAACCACCCACAATTTTTAAAACAATCAAAATTACAGTTCCCGCAATGTCTCAAAGTTCATTACAGCGCATATTCAATGTAAGCCAAAAGTCATGCACTGGTAAACAGTATCTTGCATCAACGCAAATCAAAGCACTGACTCGATTTTCCTCCATACCCGCTTATTCCCTGTGTGACTGTTCAATTTTCCGACAAGTCCGCACCATCACATGGTGGTCGACCTCAGCTCCCTGCAACGGTTGCACGTAGGCTCCACGCAACACACACACATCATCGGATCCACTTCTCGTTGCGGCTGTCAGTCATGCGGCCGCACGCATCATTTTACTGGTCTCTCCTCAGACGCGCATGCGTCATTCGGTTAACCACACAAATCTCGCGCTTGCGCAATGGCGCATTTGAATCACTTGCGCATTCGATTCCCTGGCGAGCAGATCGCCATCGCGTCTCCAACCTCTCTCCTCACCAACGGTCACCTTCCTAGGCCGCAGACCTCTCGAACCGCTCCGGACCATCCAATGGCACATGAAGGTTCCTCAGAATCGGCCATACAGCCTCCAGACTCCAACCATCAGATTAGTGGCGCCCTCTCACATAGCTGCACGGCAGATCTCCTCTCCTGTTAACATCTTCTTTGAAGTATCGACTCACCGCTGTCCCGCTCCAGCGTTGTGGAATCACGGCCTCTCTCCACCACCCCCTATACGCCAGGTAAGCGCAATGAGAGAAAACCATTCCCACGTCTTCTCACCGCATTCTCCACTACTCTCCACCTGCTGCTATAAACATAAAGCACCTTGACTCCATGCAGTCTCCCACACCAAGCAGGTGTAAAGTGGCAGGTAGGCCTGTTCAGAACAGGACAGTCCACATCCACAGGAAAGCTCAATAGTAATCTAAAGCAGCCGGTCTCATAAGATAGGGTTCCTCAACTCGTCTCCTCAGCAGTCAATCTGGTAGGCCGGTTCACAACATTTCTATTTCAAAGCAGTATGCCACTAATCCAGGGTTCCAAAGTCATCACTTGTCGCCAATGTTATGTTCTGGGTTTATGGTGAATGATGAGGCAGGAGACAGTGGGTAGAACAAGAGCAGCTTTATGTACGTTAGACCAGTTAGGCAGTCTGTACAAAAGTGACACTAACAGCCCTCTCTGGAATGGAACTCTCCACAACATTCCAGACTCTTCTGGATGTCAGTGCCAGAGACTCAGGAAGATAAACAAGGATATAACATTTCCTCCAAAATTCTGCTTCTTTCTTCCGGGCTTCTCACCTGTTGCAGGTACATCCTTTGCCGGATTGTGTTCTGTATACTTTCCCTTATGCTGTCCCCCATAGTGTATAAAAGGACCTGTCTTTGTTCCTGCCTCCACTCGTTTATCCACTGCTGTTGGCGGCGCCGTCCCCATCGGAAAACCGACCTGTCAACAGGAAACCCGCGGTCAATGCAATCTTGCATATATATGCGTCTAAACTGGGTTCTCACTTGCCTTGCCATAAGCTTGAAACTGACTCGTAGTTATTAATGGGCTTATTAATGTATTCTTAGCTTCAGGCATTCATTTAACGGCCAAATAAAACCACTACAGAGTGAAATTTCATCTTCACTCTCTGCAGCTCTTTCACTTCACCCACAAACATTTGCCTTGGTCCTGGCAAGCGACCTCCAGACTCAGAAAACTAATAATAGACAAACGCAAAGTTTCTAAAACCTTTCTTTTCCGGCAAACAGTTTAGCCCTTTCTAAGTCGCTTCTCTGACTCGCAGAAAAACACAGTCAAACATTTTTTGTGACTGTACAGTCATATTTACATCGACCATCAATGCAGCGACAAAGAGAATAGCGCTTTGCATAACGCAGATGGGGAGAGTGATGTCTGCAAACTTCAATTCCAGCTTCTACTCTTGGTGGCACCAACTATTCTCTTATTCACTATACATAAAGAAGTGGAACTTATTCGAATCTTGAAAGTGTCCTTGTTTTGTATGAAAAGGTATCATATTTGGTCTGTCACTACTTGCTATAGGTATCTTGGTGCTCTCCTCTTCCTCCACCAGCTTTCTGCCCCATTTTCTTTTTCTTCACCTCCATACACCTTTGTTGGTCTACTTTCACCCACACCTAGTATTTCTTTCTGTTCTCCCTGCCCCCATATGTGTTTTTTATTTATTGATTTTCAAACATCCTACCCTGATTTTACTCCGTGGGCCACATGGATTAAATTGCAGCACTAGTCGGGGAACGCACCAAGGCCAGTTTATTTTACTCCCAACTTGAAAGGGGACCTGTCATAGCAATGCACATAAGAACTCAAAGTGTTTTGTGCAAAGTATTAAAAACTGCCCATACTTTCTTTTTCTATTTTCCTTAGAAAAGGTTTCTTTTTCTGCAGTTTTATTGTCAAGATGTGATTATTTTAGGCATTATTCCACAGTTAACCACTAGAGGGCAGCAAAAGAATACAACACAATTATTTTTGTGTCCGAGTTTCGCCCGAGAAAGTCTAGCTAATGCACTGCTTAGAAATCCAATTACTGTAAAATGGAGCATTTTTTTTAAACGAATGACAAGTTACTACTCTAAGTTTTGAGGGAGAATACAAAAAGCTAAAGTAGTGACAGCTGAGATTGGGCAGCTTTAAGTGAGAATTTGGAATAAGTTGCACTTTGTTTTCTCCTTTTTCCAGAGCGCAGAAGGAAAGAGGCAGTTGCACTGGCGAGCTTGTGGATCATGATCTTGTTGCATTCTGTCTGTCTGTGACATGTAAGCAAGCAATGTGATTGGTTGATACCTTACAAGCCTAGCTCTGATGGTCTCTTGATTAGAAGTTAACTTTCCCTGAATGCATTCTTTATAGGGTTGGGGTCCTAGGTCACTACACTCTTTTACATACTTAAAGTAGTCAATCTATTTATACGAAAACACAAGTAGACCCTGTTCTTATGCAGGGCCTGTTGGTGAAAATCGTTCATCGTTTTGGGCTGTACGGGCAAGCAAGAATTGTTAAGTTTCCCTATTGCAGAATGCATGGAAAGAAGCAAAAACCTGTACGTTGCTGTGTTTTAACTAATGATTGAACCACATGACAAATGTGTATCGTTGGCTACCAGCGGGAAAACGTTTTAGGAAAGTTCTGTGCAGATTTGTCAAATATTTCCGCTGTTATTTTGAATAGACTTGGGGGGAAAAGATTGTTGGGAGAAATTTGACTTGTATTTTACAAACTTTGACATACCAACGACTGTAATGCAATAATTGTAATGTGACCGTAATCTTGTAATTTCCCTGTAATCTCCATGACTCCCAACGTTTAGATGCCCCCAGGCCAAGCGCTTTACAATGCCTAAATAAAAGCAGATCCTAGTTTTATAGAAGTTTCTGTATTTGTATTTAAATACACACATTGGTTCAAACATTGTCGTGTTTCTTCCTTTTCTTTTTCTAATGATTTTTTGTGCATTATCTGAAGGGAGGAATGGCCAGGGTTGAAACCAGTAATCCTACTCAGAAGTTACTGTAGCTTTACTAAGAACTAATTGGCACCCAGTGACCCTAATACTATTCTCTCAGTATTCTAGATATGACCCCAAACTTGAAATGTAGATTTGTCCCCAGTAGAAAAGGTGAGTGAAAACTTAGAGATAGTTTAGTACCTCACGCAAACTGCCATCTGTAACCCTTTTAAAAGGCAGAATTTGGGGCTGTAAAGTTACAGGTTGATGCAACTCCACAGCAGTGTGTGCGGCGTGCACTATGCGCAATTGTTTCAATAATCGTAGATGGTCCTCACTAGGTTGAGGTCTAATGGCTCCCGTGACCAATGGGAATCTAGCGTTGGTGGTGGAGTATGGTGGGAGGGAGTGACGAGATGTCGCATCAATGCGATCCCTGTATTAGTGAGTCTTGTTTAATACTGTGCACACACCCACCTAACCATCTGTTGCTTGGGTAAAAACCCTCGGCGCATACCTTGACTCCTCTCTATCCAGGGCCCCCCACATAAGCAACCTGGTAGAAGCCTCCCATTACCACCTGCGACAGGTCTGCCTCTACCTAGGAGAAAAAAAACGCTCGGCACTAGCCAGGGCAGTGATCTTACCATGCTTGGACAACTGCAACATACTCCTAGCTAACACAACGGCGTCCTACCTAACCAAACTAAATGCAAGTCGTGCAGAATGAAGTGGTTAAAATCGTAGGGTCCATCCTGAAGCAAAACTACATTTCTGAAAAAAGAAGGGCGCGTCACTGGCTCCCGGTTGCAAAGATGATTCAATTTAAACACCTCCTGACCGCGTTTAAATGAATCCAAAATAAAGCCCCAGGTTACCTGAAAACAACCTTGGCCTGTGTTGCTGTGTTGCTGGACCCTGGGGTCCGGCAACACAGGCTTATTGTCATGCTCTAGATAGAAGAAGCCCCTGGGGAATGGCTGCTCCTTTATCACTACAGCCCCAAGAGCATGGAACGAGCTCCCCAAAGCAATACAATTGGAAACTTCCCTAAATGCAAAAGATCCGTAAACTCCGACCTCTTCATGTGATCTCCGCTAAGACCCACCTCGCCATCTGGTGGATCACCACCAAACGGAACAGGAAAATAGCAATGACCGAGACCCCATCCGCGCCACAGAACCCTCAGAACTATATATAACTCACTGCCCCACTCCGGTGAGGCTAATAGTGCTGAGTGCTTTACGGTGAGGCAAAGAACCAAGAACTGAGAGCTGGTATCTTTTTGAAGTAACCGACGCCCGCGGGCGTCATGTATTTCTATTTAGCGCTATGCAAAATAAGTTATTATTAATTCTTATTATTGTTATTGTCAGCAGTGATTAAAGGTTACAGAAGAGAGAGTGTGAGTGTCATCTGTCTGGTGGAAAGATGATTATACAGAAACACATGATCTCAAATAGAGGAGTAAGATCTGGGCAAGGTGACAACCGAGCAGGTCGAAGTATGCCCTTTCACTGCTTAGATTCTGTTTATAAGTAACCACCTAGATGCCAAGGCGACATTTACGTTCCGTGTGATCTCTGTTTCAAGAGGCATTGGTAAAGGTGCCAGGAGTAGCCAAAGCATCATGGCTGCCGTGAATGCTCATTATATTGATAAGAAATCCAGCTCCGTGCTACAGTCCGTGTGGAAGCCGCAAGTATTTTGCTTATTTTATTTTAATATTTAAAACACGCTACAAACCTACAAAGGAATTGAAGCATGCCAAAATAAATGCAAATCACAGTTGTTTGCTACCACAAAGAAAGCACATCAACATTTAAGGACCTAGAAAACATCCTCAATTTAGCAGAGTGGTCTATGCCACTCACAACCATTTGTCAGTAGGTTTTAGCCTAGAATCAAGGCCGGGACGCAGCAAAGCTCCGTTACGAGAGCTTTTCCCGGCCCTTCAGTACCTATACTTTCGGTCACGTGATGACGCGCGCTTCATCACGTTTACCGAAAAGGTAAAAACAAAACAATTTACGTACCTGCTTGGTAGCTATAGCTGCTGAGCAGTGTATTCAGCAAATTCACTTTCGTTTTGCCCTGGCGCAGACTGTTGTTGTCACCACGCACGTGCGTGGTGACGGCAACAGTATTTTTCATTTTGACGCATGCGCGTTTTTATAGAGCCTCCCCCTCCAACGTCTGAATGGAATGCCGAGTTCATTCGGCAGGAAGACCCGGGCAGGTAGGTAGTATTTTTTGTTATTTTTTTTAATGATTCTGGGGTTTTTTTTTTCAAATGTGTATCCTCCCTTTAACGCTCTTCCTCTCTCTCTGCCCCCGAATCCTGCTTGTTTGTTGTGCGTTCCCTTACTTTACTCTGGATGTGCCGGTGGCTGAGGCGGGGATGGGTGGAGATGGTTCGCCCTCCGCTGTTCCAGTTGCCTTTGTCTCATGGCTGCCCTCTGCTGCTCGTATTCCTGCCTGCGCTCCGCTCTCGCTGCGCGAATTAGCGAACGTCTTCTTTCTTCCCTTTCGGAAACACGCAGGGCCTCTTTCAGCCTCGCTGTTTCTCTTAGCGACTGATTTATTTCCTCCAAAATACGCGTTCTTTCTTCCGGGCTTCTCGCCTGTCCCAGGGACATCCTTTGCCGCATTGTTCTCTGTACACTTTCTCTTATGCTGTCTCGCATGGTGTCCAACAGGACCTGCCTTTGTTCCTGTCTCCACTCGGTTATCCATTGCTGTTGGCGGCGCCTTCCCCACTGGAAAACCGACCTGTCCACAGGAAACCCGCGGTCAATGCAATCTTGCATATACAAGCGTCTAAACTGGGTTCTCAGCCGCCTTGCCATAAGGTTGAAACTGACTGATCTTTGTCTCTGCCGCTCGTATTCTTGCCTGCGCTCTGCTCTCCGTTGAGACGATTGCGCTTGAAACTGGCAGTTGTGAGCATTATCACTTTCCAGGTTAGTATGTTTTATTCTGCTAAATTTCTCCCATAACAGACTGGTCCGTGGCAGTCAGTGTGGCAAACACGAACTCCATTTTATAATTACTTTTATTTTTGTCCAATTGAAAGGGGTGTTGTGAAAATTACAACGGAAGAAATTGAGAAATGAACCAAGGACTGGTCCACGCCCAACAACAGAGCTTAAACCCAACTGTTTACACAACACGCACAAAAACAGCACCAGTGAAAGAAACAAACAGGAGCAAATCACAAAGAAGAGGAAGTGTATATATATAAAAAATAATTTTTATTCACTCTTAGTAAAAAAATAGATAATGGATATATCTCTTTGCTTCACAACATCTTTGAACATCCGAAAATCCAGATGACTGAACCAGCAGTCACTTACAGACAGGTATCATATTACAGTAAAACAGTTCATAAATTCTTTGAGGAAGTCTATCAATATGAACAATATGCATAGACTTTGGTATCATGAGAATTAAAACACAGCCAAACGCGAAATTATCACAAAGTGAGCTGCCACAAAAATAATGGCAGGAAAAAATGTCGACATGTTTCAGTGCATTCACTCACGTTCACACATTCATCAGGACACACGAAAAACCATTAAAAACTGTAACTCCTAATTAAAACAGCATGAAAATGTAAATTCATGTAGACTGCTGGGCAAAGAGGAAACACAACAGCTTGAAGCATCTGAAAGAGAGAGAGATGAAAAAGAAAACGTACATAAACAAGTAACAAACCACAGGTGCTGAATTGCGGTGTTGTAATAAGGCAACATTTTTGATGCCAACAATGAAGAGCTGTACCACACATTTGTAATTATTCATAAATAAATTTTTGAAGCTCAACAAATCACCATCATTAATATGAGATTTGTGTCTAAAAAGGCTCAAGGTAAATTGAGCAGAACAGCCACCTGGTGGAAGTGCAGAGGGTGCTCAGAGGACTAATTACAAAGAATACTAACAAATAACAAATAACAACAAATTTGCACAATTAATGCTACCTGTATCCTTTAAAGAAGAATCCTCAAAGGAGACGGATGAAGGATCTTTTCACAGCATGTTGATATAAACCTAATACCAAAAATTATAAGAAAACAAGTGTATTGATAAATCACTAGTACAATAAGGCCAGTGCCCCTCCAGCTAGATAGAGCAAGACATGTTTTCAAATCTTGAGAAGTACCTGTTAGTATCAAATTGGCAACACAGGAACATCAAAAGAGCCTAGAACTGCGCCGCGGGTGGATAGGAAAATAGCTGCCAGTGATATTGAAGACAGGTGAGTACTACAAAAAAAGCAAAAAATGACAAATAAATGTATATTAGAAGAATAGGAAACAAAAAGAAAAAACGAGGTAGCTGAAAAACCCGGCTTACCTAAAAAGGTCTAATAAGGGCATGAGAGATGTATTTCCAGGATAAAGAGATGTTTAAGTCCTGTAGACCAAATTTAAGACAACGCCCGTACTTTGGATGGATGGAAAAACACCCCAACTTCAGGCAATATGGGCTATAAAGAGAGGAAGAAAAGGAACACGCATAGTGGTTCTTGTTTTTAGGAGACCCGAAATTCAAGAACTGTAAACAAACTCCTACTCCCTGCAGAGTAGTTAGTCCTACTCACCTAGAACATTAGGCATGAAGAGTTCCACAAACGCGGCGGCGAGTAACGGCGCACCTGTTACGATACTTGAGTAGACGTTGGAGGCGCCAAACAGGGGCTTTTAAAGTCCAAGCACAGAGATTCTCGAAAATAGAAAAAGGACTATAGGGCTAGGGATAAATTGGACCTCCTAACATGGCCGACTTGTATCAGAGCAGGCACCATAGAACAGTCAAAAACGCCAAAGAGTACCATAAATGTATTGATACTCCGATACTGCCGAATACTAGCATGAGAATATATATATTAATATTAATAAATGCCTAATCGAAAAGCACTTGATGTATATATGACCGAAAGACTTGTAGATACAAATAAAGAAAAACGGTAAAAAACTACAGAAATGGCCGCCGTCCATACACTCGTGCCGGCAATAATGCCGGGAGTGAAGTAAACACTACAGACAATAGTGCATGAACTCAGCCACAGATACCGCATATGTAGTTAAAAATACACAGTCTGGTGATATCGAAAAAGAGAAACGTAATCACAACAACAAATAGAGGATTATAGATATGGTGCACTCCAATGTGGCAGCCAATGAACCAATGAGTATAGACTTAGTGCTGAAACTATTCAGAAAGATGATGTGGACCAAATTTAACCCTATATATCACTATTGTAACTAGTGGGCACAGGAAATAGGGGCAACAGGGCCAGGAATAAATACTGTTCATTATGTAGATTATAGATAGGGCGCACTCCAAAGTGGCAACCAATAAACCGATGAGTATGGACTTAGTGCTGAAACTACACAGAAAGATGATGTAAACCAGATGTCTATGTATCACTGCTGTGGTGGTGGGCACAAAAAATGGTAATAATAAGGGCAACAGGGCCCGGAGCAAATACTATTGGTACCGTAGTAAAGAGATAACATCATTGGAAACTAACACTCCTCCCTGTTCTTTTCTTTTGGGGGGCGGCCCTCATAGTCCAGTCAATGTCATCATTAAGTCCAATGCGGTGTGTGTCCTCTGAAAAAATCCAAAAAGTCTCTCTAATGGCCAACAACTGCTCTCGATTTGGTGTTGTGAAAATTGCCAAGAAAATCACACATTGGTTCAACTTGCTGGTATAACTTTTGATATGCGTGAGTGATAATTGGTGCAATGCATCAGTTATACCTACCAGACCCCACCATCCAGTCATTTGTATATGCAGGCCTTCATGCAACATAGACTCGTAAATAGTCACGGGATGTTCCTCCCACACCACCTAACCCATCCTAGGTTGGCATTTGATGCTGATATAGAATTAGAAATCAGGTTATTTATGCTTTCTATTGGATTGTGCAAGGGTGTGCCTACACATTCCTTTTCTCCATTTCCAAAACATGTCCATTTAATGAGAGTGTAATCCACTCATGTACCAGTGAATTAACAATAAAAGTTGTGATGGCCCCAATTGTTGGTTTAACACGAATACACGTCATTTGCGTGTTTTCTTGCCCAATTTAGTGGTTTATTGTCTAACTGATCAGATCCACCTTCAATTTAGTAACCTTACTCTAGTATTAGCGATTCTTTATCAAACACCCATGTGAACAATCTTTTATTAAAAAACCCTGTTCTTAAGACAAAACTCCTGAAACAAACAAATACCATAGAGCTAGCAATTCTTTTCATACAGCAACCCCACAAGTATAAACTGTTTTTTAAACAGTTAACACAACCACAGAACCAACATTCCACCCCATCATTGACAGGGCTCTCTGGTATAGCAAAGTCTCTAAGACACACTTTTTGTCGTCTTCTGTTTTGCAGTAATATCGTCAATCATTTTGTATGGAAATCGTCAGTATCTGGCTCACCATACAAATTATGCACATTTTTGTCCCTTCGGCGCTGCGTGCTAGAATCCACTAATGGCACTTTAGCACACACAGTGGTGCCTAGGATTAAAGTCTTGCTGAATTAGTTTTCAAAATGATTTCAACTTCAGTATTACAGAGCCTGATCTGCAGCCCGAATGCCACTGGGACAGTTAAAGAAATGAATAGTATCATCAATGCATGTTAGACAATTTGTACAGAAACGCTCATCTTTTCGAACTGATTCCAATCCCAGCAAATAATAATTAATAGGCAAAATACCATAGCGTAGCTTTAGCAATAAACAGAGAACCCCTTTAGTTAGATTCAATTGAAAAGTTTCTAACCGCTTCTTATGTGTCTTAATATGACGATACCATAGCAAAGTGGATTTATTTTCAAGCTCAGAAAAAAGGCTAGAGAATGATTCAAGCTGAAATAAGTTGTTAATAATGCTTTTAGAGAATATCAATGAAGAGTCTTCAGCTTTCCAAAAACACGGACATTGATATCGGGTAACTATGTTCGTCAATGGGGTGACAGCAGAGTAGAGTTTAGGAAAAATTGTATTTGGGGGGCCATAAGTGTCCCGTTGCAAGCAGGGACACCGGCGGGTGTCCCTGCTTGCAATGGGACACTTATGGCCCTAAAAAAGCAATATTAAACATTGTGCACTTCTAAGGGCCCTGCCCTTAGAAATG
>JASANK010122027.1:0-11694 GCA_031753695.1 Desmognathus marmoratus | reverse complement strand
TAGAAGTCTGCGGACATGAAGCGCTATATAAGCACTTGGTATTGTTATTATTTTGCTATATGGGGTAACCCCTATTTTTCAATAGTTCTGTTCACATCTTACCTTTTCAGGTTTTCCTTCACCTGCTTCCCTTCAACTCAGAACTCCAGTTGTATGTTCTTTGCTTTGCTCTTAATTGAATGCCTTGCCTTTCCCTATTCCTACCACTATAATCTACTAAAACAAAGTTCCACTGGTCTTTGTAAGTCTGCTGCTCATTTTCTGCCTACTACCTGTCCCCTTGCTGACACTTTTCTCACTTTAGAACTATCAGTCTCAAAAATTGAAGTGACCATCTGTGCATTGAGACTCCAACCTTTTGGTCTTCCAAAAATGTCTAAAACTACTTGCCTTTACCCACTGCTTTTGACCATTTTACATAACTATGCTATCAATTTTACTGTTCTGCATGCAAGACTTTTGAGTGGTGTAGCTGTGTGCTCAGGATCAAAAGTTTGCATTTGGGTGCATCTTGAAACACCTATGCAAACAAAATATTTATTCATTTGACAGCTGTCCAAACCGGTTCATTCATTTATAGGGTGGGTGAACTCTAGGAACTGGGTCATCGGAGGATATGCCAGCCATGTGAAAGATGGTATTTCTTATTCCGTTTGTGGATCTGAGTTTGGCAGCTAGCGTCAGAGATCATAGGGTGGAGTGACCGATAGAAGGTTCATATTGCTCCACAAATATGCCATTTATTTGGAGCACATGACACCTGTCAGACAGTGGAGCCTTAGACAGGAAGGAATATTTTGCAGCAACACAGCAGGCTTGTCATTGCACTGTGTTCTTCTTGGGCAGGGGTAACTAAGGCAGCTACTTAATGTGAGGTAGACCTAATATCCGATCCTGTCTACCATTTTCACAGGAAGATGGTCATCAACAAATTATTTTTTTCTGTATGTCTCTTTTGCATAAGAAAAACCTTAAAGGGAGGCTCCGGCCCCCAAGCATACTTTGATGCATCCTTACCTTCAAAGGTGCAGGAGCATGCATGTGCAGTCTCACTGCACGTTTTGGCTCCTGTGCCGAGTTGTGGCTTCCGGCAGTTTGGAGTCTGCTGGTCCTCCCAATCAGCAAATTGCGACTGCAGGTTCGCATCTGCGCAGAGCGCATGCGTGACTTCTACCACTGTCCCGGTGGGGCATCAATCCCATGATGCCCCACGCACGTCAACGCTGTGTCGCACAGCTGTGACACAGCATTGTATTATTCCGACTGTCAACCGAAGCCACAGGGATTCGATCACACATTCGGGTGGATATCAGAGCGAGTGACCCGCTGCCAGCTACTTCCCTCCTTTCAGCAGGCGTTGGGCGCTCGGTCTACAGTAATACAATGAAAATAACCGGCCTGAATGCAAACCTGTCCCTAGCGAACTTCCACACCTCTAACCCTGCACGCACTGCCCTCTGGGCCGAGGATTGTCCCTGGTACTTTTTCTGTAATAACAAGACTGGTAAAGCAAAACTGTCCTTGCGCTAAAAACAGAGGCGTTGTTATGTTTCCAAGCGAACTGGGACTTGAGCCCACGGCAGTGAGGTCACGAGTCCTTTTATTGCTCTCATTTCTGTAGCGTTTTTTGTCAACATTTTTTCCGGTATGCAGTTATTAAGATTGCAGCAGTGCACGGGGGCAGTTTTTCTCTCCATTCAGGGTTATTGCCAGAAAACCTGGGGCTTCTTTAGCCCCCTGAGCACACGTGCTTTCTTTAAGTATAGCTTTTTCTTTCTCTGTTAATGTTTATTATAATTTTTAATTTGTGTGTGTGAGCACGCATCCATGCGTGCAGTGCCGGCATGCTGCGAGGTGAGTGATTCCTGGTTCGATTGAGACCGGGGGGGGGAGAGAGAGAGAGTGTTCGGTTAGAGATTTAATCCAAACGTTATTTGTTGAGTGTGTGTGTCAAATAGCGGAAGCGGTATCATGCGAAACACCGCATGTTTTTATTTTGTTGTGAATTGATGATTAAGCAAATAAAAAATCTGTTTAACTTCAAAATAATTTATAATAAGTCGTTTTACAAAAGTTCAGTGCATCTGGTGTGCATTGTAACAACATTTGATAACTGGGAAAAACGGAAATCACAAGAAGGGTTCTGAACTGGTTGTCGTGTTTGAAAAGTACTCCTAGTTTCTGGTTAAATCGCGTCTTTTAAAATATATTTGCTTCTCAACTCATTTTTTTCCTTATTTCGTCTCCCATCCCGGGAGTGGGAGTATTTGATTGTGTATGTCATAAAACACACTGGGACTGATTCACAAACCAGTTAAGAGCTGTCTTAATTTTACATCTAGTGTAACTCCCATTAACAGCAATGGGAGTTACACCAGTAGTAAAATTAAGACAGCACATAACTGTTGTGTGAATCATCCCCAGTAAGTAAACAAACAGTTTTGTCGGAGCCGAAGTACAGGGCCATGCGGGTGAAATGTCTGTGGGGACGACAAATGGCGGTGATAAAATTCTTTGTGAAATGCATCCTTTTCAGTACATATTTTGGCATAGTATACCTCCGTGGCACCTGCGCACATCTCAGAAGGCGCTAGTGTGCACGAGGGACCCTGTTTAAGGAGAACGAACTGCAGACAGTTTAATCACAAAGTCTGAGGCCCCAAACTGGAAGTGACGTTTTGCACATTGCAAATTTTAGAAGAGGTTACTTTGTACACTTTGGGGCTGAGTCACAAAGCAGTTAAGCGCTGTCTTAATTTTACATCTGGTGTAACTCCCATTAAAAGCAATGGGAGTTACACCGGTCATAAAAGACACCATTTGTGATATAGCCCATTTTTTGTGAAACGTGATCATATGCGCTTTTTCTGAATCCGCGCGTCAGCATCCCTATAAGTGAACAATTTCACACATATTAAAACACGTACACACCCCTAAAAAAAGCCCTGATTTAGGTCCCTAATGCTAATTGCAGACCCGGGGCCCACTTGTGGAAGCAGCGTGTGGAGCTTCCAGTGGAATGCATTGCAGAACAGCCACTCGCTGCGGACCGGTGGCTTCTTGTTGTAAAGGGCCATTATGTTGCCATTAATCGGGGATTGCATGGTTGTGTTCTTAGAGAGTATTGTTGGGTTTTTTTGGGGGAGAGTGTGCACATTTAGTGGCACGTATTTTTATTTTGGGACTAGGGGAAATGATGGGGAAGTGGGGACGGGGAAGTGGGGGTTGGGGGTTGGGGAACTGCACCTGCAAACCTCACCCTGAGCTGCAAAGCACAGCTTCACCCGGAATTCGAGCGTTCATTTTGGGACTGAATACTCGACCCCTTCATGCCCAACCACTGGCAAGCAGCGCGCTTCAGTCTGCAGCCAGTGTGTGCCTGTGCGTGCCGGCGCACGGTGTTTTCCACTTTTGTGAAGGTACAGTTTGGCGAGGCACAGAGTGTTGTCGTCATACGCTCAGCGTGTTTACAACAACACTCTATCCTTTGTTTTCACGCATGCGCATTTCAATTGCCCTGCCCCTGTAACGGCTGGAGGAAAAGAAAAGTAGTTGTGGCCGGAAGTCCCCCAGGAGCCCAGATTTCAGGTATGTTACATTTTTTATAATTTTTTTTCATATGCAAGTGTAACTTTTTGTACATTTTTTTATCATGCATATTTAAGTAAAAAGTGTTTACTTTAATATGCATGCAAAAAAATGAAATGCATTTTAAAATGCGGATCCTCCCTTTAATGTTGTAACGAATAGGAAATTGTGAGAATGTTATACTTCATTATTGGTATCATAATTGACTTATTGTGATTGTGTAAATAATGTATTCTTTTTTTTATATAACTTTGTTTATTAATTTTCACAAAATATAAACATCAACAACATAATTAATATACATTCTTTCATATTCCTTACTGTCAAGAAGTTATTCAAAAAATTTGTCTTGTAAATAAATGCTTTTCTCTTTTACTTTAACTATTACTATCACCTCTTACCTCATACCAATCCCTTTCCATAACTTCAACTTAAAAATGTCAATTAATTATTAACTTATCTCCTCCCATTCACACCATTCTCATACATCACCATTCGTGCCTCCACCTCTATCTTCTTTTATTTACAGTTCTATCCTTACGCTCGCACTCTCTCATGCCCGCTAAGTGGAAACTTCATTCCTCATAAAGTCTCTGCCGGTCTTTTATACTTAAAAGTCGCGGATCCTTAGTGATCTATATGCTCTCGGGCATACAACCAACATTCTTTCAGCTTCCAGGTAGTTAAATAGCGGTGACCATTTCTTCACATATACATCTTTTTTCCCTTCTGTGGTATATCCAATTTTGTCCATTGCGATCAAAAACCACAATTTGTTCCACCAGTCTTGAATCGTTGGGGGTGTGGTCGCTTTCCACTTCAAGGCAATAACTTGTTTTGCCGCCATTAGCAACATAGCTTGTAGACCTTTGTTTTCACTCCCTAAGCTTTCATGTTCCTCATCTTTCAAGCCCAACAAAGCTTCCCCGGGGGTCAGCTGGAACTGTCTCTGCCATATTGCATTCATCACTTTCGTCACCTCATTCCAAAACTGTTGGATTACCTGGCACTCCCACCACATGTGTATATAGGAGCCCTCCCCCCCACACCCTCGCCAACAGTCACTCTGGGTAAGTATAGACATTGTATGTAATCTCTTTGGCGTTAGGTACCAGCGGAACATTAGTTTTGTCATTGTTTCCCTAGCCGGGAGTGACCTATACCATTTATGCTGTGTTCTCCATATTCTAAACCATTCTGTTTCAGAGATCTTGATCCGCAGATCTTCCTCCCATCGTTCTTTTGGGCTGTGGGCCGGGGTTTTATGCATCTCACTCAATAGTTTGTAGATTTTAGAGATAAGCCGTGTCTCACTATCTACCGTGCTCAACAATCTTTCAAATTTTGTGGGTTCTCTGGTCGCGGCTTGTTTGTTCTCCCTCCCCATTGCAAAGTGCCTCAGCTGTGTATATGCAAATCTCTCTTTTTCCTCCATTTTGAACTGAATTCTACATGTGATGAAGGATTTAATCTGTCCACGCTGAAACATAGCCCCCAATGTCTTACATCCATTATCCCTCAGCTTAATAAAATAAGGGGAGGACTTCGCCGGTAAAAAATCGGGGTTATTGCAAATAGGTGTAAGGGGCGATGGGAAAGATGTCAGACCACATGGTAAGGCTACTCTATCCCAAGCCTCCATGATTGCAGCTGCTGAGGATGATTCTTCAATTCCCACACATCTCTGTTCTTTCTTAAGCCATGGTTGTGACCATATGTCTGCCTTTAATTGCTTTTGTTCTAGGATTACCCAACTTTTCTCAGAATCTAATAATAACCATTCTCTCATCATGCGGAGGTTAACAGCGCAGTAGTATCTTTGTATATCTGGGCACCCCAAACCTCCTCTCTCCCTAGTTTGCAACACATTCGCTCTCACCACTCTGGGTCGCTTCCCTCCCCAAATGAACTTCAGGATGCGGTTTTGTAGGGCCAGTAAGTCTTGTTTTGGGACTTTACACGGGATTGTTTGGAATGCATAGAGAAGTCTCGGCACCACATTCATTCTAACTGTGTTCATTCTGCCCATCCATGAGATGTGCAGTTTTGTCCACTTATGCAGGTCTTTGTTAATCTCCTCAAATAATCTGGGATAGTTATTTTTGTATAACTTAGTTACATCTGCTGTTAAGAAAATCCCTAGATATTTTATTTTATCTTTCGCCCATCTAAATGGTGAGGTCTCTTTGAGTGTTTCTTGCATCGCTTCTGGCATGTTAATATTAAGGATTTCTGACTTCTCTGTATTTATTTTAAGGCCTGCCACTGCCCCAAATTTGCTCAGCTCTCCTATCACCTCCGGCACCGAAGTCAGCGGGTCAGTTAGTGATAGGATTATGTCGTCTGCAAAGAGTGTGATTTTGAATTCCTCCTGGTCTGCTACAATGCCTTTTATTTTGGGGTTCGACCTGATTGCCTGTGCCAGAGGCTCCATGTAGAGTGCGAACAGTAAGGGGGACAGTGGACACCCCTGTCGTGTGCCCCGTCTAATTGCGAAACCTTTGGAGATCACACCATTTACATTTACTCTTGCCATTGGGGTTTTGTAACTAGCAAATACCATTTGTTTAAACATGGGACCAAAGCCAAATTTGTTCATTGTAAGCTCCAGGAACCTCCAATCAACCCGATCGAACGCCTTTTCGGCATCCAGGGAGAGAAATAACCCAGGGCGTCCCTTTTTCCGTAGCTGTGTCACTAGCAATGTCAATTTCCGTGTGTTATCGAAGGCATTACGATTTTTAATAAAGCCTGCCTGATCCACCTCTATCAAATCTCGCATCATTGATTCCAATCGTTTGGCCAAAATTTTTGTAAAAAGTTTTATGTCTAAATTAAGAAGAGAGATTGGTCGGTATGCTGAGCATTGCTTATGGTCTTTACCAGGCTTAGGAATTAGCGATATCAAAGCCTCTGCCATTGAGGGCGCTAGAGAGCCCTTTTGTCTAATATTATTAAACAACTTCAAGAGGTGAGGTAGCAGTATTTTAGAGTATTGTTTGTAGAAAGTTGCGGTGAGCCCATCTGGGCCTGGACTTTTGTTCAATTTTAAAGCTGCTATGGCTGCTATAATTTCTTCAGCTTTTATCTCCCCCTCTAGTGCCTTAGTCTGTTCTTCCGTGAGCTTCGGGAGTTCTAGGTTCTCTAGGTAATTCCATTGCTGTTCATTCTCTACCTCTTCAGTCGCGTAAAGCTCCTCGAAGAAGGCAGTAAATTCTTTACATTTTTCTGAGTCAACAGTGGTTTGTCCGCCCCCCTGCTTGTCCATGATCCCAATCTTACTTCTGTTTTGTTTAGCTTTGAGGGCATGAGCTAATAGTTTGCCCGCTTTGTTGCTTCCTTCGTAATAAGTTTGTTTGGTATAGAGTAGAGCTCTTTCGGCTCTCTCTGTCATAAGTGTCTTCAGTTGCCCTCTAGCATGTGTGAGTTTACGATAGACAGCCTGTGTATGTCTTTCTTTGTGTAATTTTTCAAGATTTGTAATTTCCTCTGTCAACTTTTCGGTCATTACTGCCTTCTCTTTCTTTATTCTGGCTCCCACTCTTATGCACTCCCCTCTAAACACTGCCTTAAACGCATCCCACACTATCGGGCTAGAAACTTCTTGTGTGTCATTTAGGTCAAAGTATGTTTGGATGCCTTCCTGCAATTCCGCTACCGTTTCTTTAGTTCTCAACAGATGTGCGTCAAATCTCCAGGTTCTACCTTCATTCTTTCTAGTATCTCTCCCTCTACATAGTTCTACGTATACTGGGGAGTGATCTGACAGTATCCCCGAGTCTATTTCGGTTTTAGAAATATGCTGTTGAAGTTGTTTGGATACATAGATGATATCTATTCTGGAGTAAGTTTTATGGGCCATTGAATGGCATGTGTAATCTCTTTGGAGAGGATGTGTGGCACGCCAGATATCTACCAACCCCAATGCTTCCAAGTCTGCTTTGACTATTTTTGATAGGGAGGTGGTCTGTGTAAGTCTCGCTGCCGACCTGTCAACTTTTGCCTCTGTTACAATATTCCAGTCTCCCCCTACAATCATTTCCCCCTTCGCAAATTGTGCTAATTCAAGTAGGAAATCATGGATAAACTGGTTCTGCCCTGTGTTGGGTACATAGACTGACGCCAAAGTAACCTGCTGCCCGTCTAAACTTCCTCTAACTGCCACAAATCTTCCCTCTCTGTCTTTCAAGCATTCTTCCAGCTGGAAGTCTAGAGCTTTGTGGATCAGGATTGCGACCCCCCCTTTTTTCTTCCTGGCCTGCGAGTGATATTGTAGTGGGAATGCGGGGTTTTTAGTCCTAAATAAGTCAGCTCCATTTAAGTGTGTTTCTTGTAGGAAAATTACATCTCCTCCTTTCGCCTTTAAGTGGGTATTGAGGAGTTTCCTTCTAACAGGATTGTTCAGTCCTCTCACATTATAAGTAGAACAACGAATGGTGCCCATTTTCTCCACTCAATCTCATACACACCATATACATTCACACCTCAAACACACCCAATTCACTAAATAAAACAAAATTAAAATCCAACAAAACAACCTCTAACTCGTCCTGTTGAGGGCGACCCGCTCTCCTCCAGAGGGATGGGTCGTAGTATAACGTACCCCTCACAGAAATAGATCACCAACTGGGGTTCAAATCCCCCCCTCGGCTGCCTAAACTATTAATGCTTAGAACGTTTTAACAATAGCCATCTCTTCAAACATAACCTTTACATATCTTTGGCTTCATTTTCACCCTTCCCCCCCCCACCCTCCCCTCCGGCCCCTCCTCCCTCATATCACATCAGAAAATTCCTTTCAATACCCCTCTCTTGCATTCTGATACTTCACTGTCTATTGTTCGTGTGAAGCTTCGTCCGTCATTAGACTCTATATCTGTCTCTTGGATCCACGAAATTCCATCTTCTTCCGCTCAATATTGCTCCCGATACTCTCAATGCTGTTTCGTGGGCTGTTTGTGACGTCTGTGGCCCTTTAGTTGTGAGTCTTCATTCTAAGTTCAGGGGACCTGGTCTTCTTTCAGGGCGGAAACCACCTCTCCTGCGAATTCCAAAGTTGTTACCCCTGTTGCCTTCTCCATCTGCACTTGGGGTTTTCTCTATTGTTATGTCCAGAAGTGTCTTTATTGCCTCCTTACCCTCCTCGAATGTGTGGATATTAAATTTGTCGAAGCTGAGCCCGAATGGGTGTAGCCATTTATATTTCACTGAATTTTGTCTCAGGCATTCGGTGATTGCCCTCCATTCTCTCCGCCTGGCCAACGTGACTGGGGCCATGTCTTGGTAGATAGTCACTTTGGAGCCTCTCAGGACCCAGTCCGTTTGTTTACGTGCTTCTCTGAGAATTATTTCTTTGTGGCGGTATGCGTGTGGTTTCATGAGAATATCTCGTGGACGTCCCCCTCTTGTTTGTGACGGGGATCCTACTCTATGAATGAGATCAAAGTGGATCTCGTTTTGGATGTCTTCGCAGCCTAAATTATTCAGTAATTCTTTCATACACCCTGCCAAGTCTTCCTCCTCAGCTCCTTCGGCTAAATTTTTTATACGGACATTGTACCGCCTTGATCTATTTTCCAAGTCCTCGCATTTGTACTCCAAAGCTGCCACTGTCCTTTGTAGTTCCTGCAATTCTCCTCTAGATTCTCTGGATGTGACTATTTCTTGGTTCTGTGTTTCCTCCACTCTTGTTATTCTTGTTTCCACGGCGCTCACCGTTTCCCTCATTTGCCTTATGTCCGTATGCATTTCTTCGCGCAGTGCGGCCATTTCAGTTCGAAGTAACCCTGTGAAGTCGTCTTTTAGGGCCAAAATACTCTTGTTTAGCATTCCAATATCCCTCTTGGTCAGGGGTCCTTCCCACTCATCATCTGGGGACGGCTGCCTCGATGTAGTTGCTCCCCCCTGTGCCATGTTGGTGTGTTTCGTTTTAGGGGTTGCACACTTTTGTGTTCTGCCCTGGGACTTCTTGGTACCTCCCTTGCCCCCAACCATCCGTTATTTCTTCCGCCTGGGCTTTCAGACAGAACACGGAGTTATTTCCCCCTGTGCTTGAAGCTATTCACTTAGCTATGGCCAGTGTCTAAAAACATTTACTAGGCTGTGTACTCCTTTGCCAAGTCCGTGCACGCATGGGGTGGGATACAGGGGGGGGAGGGGGGGAGCGGGCAGAGCGATGGGCAGGCGGGGGGGGCCGCGGGCAAGGCGGCGAGAGGGGACCCCTTTCACGGTTCACCTCCGTCCGTGCCGCCTCTGGCTCACCTCTTTGTTCCACCTGTCAACCGCCGCTTTCCCGGTCCGCTGTCCTGCGTGTCCGTGGTGCCGCGTGTACGCAGCACACGTTGCCGAGCTGCCGCTCGGGTCTCCCCGCTATCGGCTCCTCGTCCCCTCCTCGCCTTTTTTCCCTCAGTGGGTTCCCTTCTGACCAAATCTGGGGCTCCGAGTCCTTTTACGGCTTCTTCAGTGCCACGCCCGGGTGCAGTGATTCTTTCGTCACACCCTACGACTGGGCGGCCGCCATTACGTCCTGTTGTTGTCGGGCCTTAGGCTGTAGCTCCGTAAGTCTGCTGAGGATTTCCACCGGATTTGGACCGGGGGTGGAGGGAGGGTTCCTATGCTTGGTGCTCAGTTTTCTCCATTATTTGGCCGGGGAAAAACGTCTTTTATTTGCGCGGCAGCCTGCGGGGGGAAGGAGCTTTCGCTTATTCCGCCATCTTCCCGGCGCCCCCTGGTGGCCTCTCGGCCTAAAATCTTTTAACAGGTTATATGGGGGAATTCCCTGTCTCCAGCACTTCAAGCTTATAATAGTAAGATCAGTTCCTCTGTGCTTTACGGGGCTGAGGTTTGGGGATTTAGACAATGGCCCGAGTTAGACATCTTTGAAAGTAAATCTCTCAAGAATATATTTGGTCTGCCAACCATTCTCCCAATTCAGGGCCTTAGGCTGGAACTTAATTTACTATCCTTGGCTGCTGAAGCACAATTGCGGTTTTTGAATTTCCTGTTTGGTCTGGGTGATGACAAAAACAGTACAATCTCTCGACTGTGCTATGTAGAATTGAAATCTTCCCTTCGTAAATTGACCCCTCACTTTTACAGTTGTAAATTACTTGCTCTTGTGGGTCAGTTTTCTTTAGATCAGACATGGAATGGCCTATTTCCTTTTGATGACCATGCTAAAAAGGTGTTGAAAACACTGATTGCTGGATATGACCTTGCGTCCAATATGGCTCATATCAGATCACTGCGCACCCTGAGTTTTTTCCCTGTATTAAGTGGAACTTCAAGTGTGAGTCCTATTTTTCTGTTTCCCCTTCTTCAAAATTGGTTTTAAATTTTCTCAAAATTCGGCTTGGACTCCTACCTACTTTGGATGTTTGGGGTTCAAGGCTAGGGGGTAAAGCCCAAGATCAGGTTTGTAATTGCTTAGCATCAGGTAACGATGACATTTTTCATTTCTTTTTAAAATGTACTTTCTTGGATTCCCTACGTAAGCATTGGTTATCTGAGATTACCACTAATGTTACTGACTATTGTGATATAGCAAAGTTGGGAAGGATTTTAAATGTAACTGATGTTGTAAAAATTGGTAAAGTTATTTCTTTTGTGCAACTAGCATGGCAATTGAAAATTGTGAATTTTTCATCGCTGGGTTTCGACTGTACCACTATGCGTAATCCTTATATTTGATTGTTAACTTTCTTTTATTTTTGGATGTCAATTCTCTTTTTATCTATGTTTGTTTTATCTTTATGGTGTCAATTCTCTTTTTATCTATGTTTGTTTTATCTTTATGGTGTAACAACCAAATAAAGATTATTATTATTAAAAAAAATATATATGATATCAAAGGTCTAACATGTCTTAATAAGGATAGCTTGTAGTGGGATGTTTTATATACGTAGTTGACCTGAGACACCATACCCAAGGAGGCCTCCAGATAAATGCCCAAAGTTTTAACTTTCTCTGTAGTTTTAATGTAACAGTCTTCTACCAGAAAAGATTTGTACAGGGGGTCCAATTTACTTCAAGGGAAAAATGAGACATAGACTGGTGAGGGTCCACGCTCAAGAAAGAGCCAACACCCAACCACAAAACAGCACCAAT
>JASANK010110949.1:0-19097 GCA_031753695.1 Desmognathus marmoratus | reverse complement strand
AAACGGTGGAACATGGGGATTGGCGAGTTCCCAGTCACTAAATAAAGCTGGATGTATTAACCTAAGATTTAAATCACCCCCACAGATCATTATATCGTTAGGATAATCCTTCAATAGTTTAGTGAACAGCGAATCCACTTCAGAAAGAAATTTCATAGCAGCTTTTCCATACAAAAATGCGGGCCTAAAGTATTTTAGTATGTTAATTAGTAGCAAGTGCAAACAACAATCCTCGGCAAGCTGAACACGAGTAACCAAAATGCCAGGTAGATCAGCCCACACCTTGATCACCCTCCAATTCAGTTTTTTTTTTTTTTAAATATGTTTTTATTGTATTTTTTAAAAAGGAGATCCACAACAATCAGTACAGTTATATACATGGACAATCCATCTATATGTACATTGGCAATTAACAACCTCAAAATTCAGTACTAATGAGAATGCATCATAAACAGGAGATTATTGGAAAACAACAGAACAAGTCACGTCAGTACATCCTTAGGAGTCTCGAAAATAGTAGTTCATGTCCATGATACTTCCTGAATCAATGCAGTTGTATAACAGGGAAAAAAAAAAAAAAAAAACAGCAAAAAGAATTCATGTAACAAACAACCCCCCTCATAATTCATTATACTATATACAATCTGATATGGTTCTGATTCTAAACTTCCTCAGACAGTGGGCATTGCGGTCACACTCAAGACACTTCGGTTACTTATAAACACACTCATCCTCACCCTCTTCCCTTCCGTTCCATTCCGTACCTCAGCGCTAATCAGGGCCCGTAGATTGTTCCCGGTCAAGGCCCCACTCCCCAAACATCTGCCCAGACATGTAATACACCCCTTCACCCTTCATCCTCTGATACCGGCATAGGGACCTGGTCCGGACCCACCCGCATCAAATAAGCCTCAAACTCTTCCCAGATATTCAAAGGTCTGTTCGCATAAGGTAATATTTCGCCAAATTTATTTTCAGTTTCATGCGCATGTACTAACGCCTGTATCCAAGAGATTACTGATGGAGGGGTGGGTCGCATCCATTTAAGAGCTATCTCACGCTTTGCCAATAGTAATGCTAATGACAGAAATCGCTTCCTCACTCTGTCCATCGTCCCCATGCCCCCCAAAAATACCAATTCAATAGATCTAGTCGGAATTTGACCCATAATGCGCTCCAACTCCACAAACACCGAGTCCCAATACTGCACAATTACTGGGCAGTCCCAGATTAAATGCAGAAAGCTTGCTTGAGCTGCACTACATCGCATACATTTCGGGTCCACATCGGGTGCAAATTTGGCAATGCGCAACGGTGTCATATAGTATCTTGTCAGATACTTGTATTGAATGAGGCGATAACGCGCATTAACACTGATTTTCCGCGTCTGTTCGCACGCCACCTCCCATTCTTTATCAGTCAGTGGCCTGTTTAAATCCATTTCCCATCTTTCCTTAGCCTTCATGGGGGAGGCATAGACAATATCCACCATTCCTTTGTATATGTGCGAGACCAATTTTCCCCATCCAACCGCTTGTACCAGCAATTGATACAGTGAGGCCGTTGGGGGCAAGCCTGGCAGTTCCGGCCACCTCGCCCTCATCTGCGCAAAGATCCTATGTACCAGTAGTGTATCTGCTGGAGATCCCCCCACTTGCTGCAGAACCTGGGCTTTAGTGTTTAATACCCCGTCAGTGAATAGATCCCCAAAATCTTCAATCCCAGCCTCGGCCCAGCGTTCCCATCCTCCCAACGGCCTGCAAGTCTGCGAAAAAAAGGAGCATCTAAGGGGGAGCTCCGCTACAAACGGCTTCAGTTGACCATACCGCCTAAGCGTTGCCGCCCATACCTCTAATGAAGTGCGAATTGGGGAGGTGGGGACACGCTTTATCTCACCCACCTCACCCAGCAAAGCGGGTCCCCCACATGGAGCACAGATGGCAGCACTTAGCCGCTCCTGACCCCTCGTACCCCCCTCCTGCATCAGGGGAACCAGATACTGTAATTGGGCTGCCCTGTAATACGTCTCAAGACATGGTGCTGCAAGACCCCCTCTGGCCACTGGACGGCAGAGTGTAGAGTAAGCAATCCTTACCTGGCCGTTTCCCCAGATCAATCTAGTACATAACCGCCGACACTTGGCAAAAAATTCCTGAGGTATCCGCACAGTCAGATTACGGAATACATAAAGGAGCTTAGGCAGCACCACCATTTTCAGTAGGGCCACTCTCCCTGCGATCGACAATTGGAGCCTGCCCCATCTAGCAACCCTATCTTCCAGCCCTTCCAGAGCATTATACAGATTCAGCCGCAGACTTTCCTCAGCATCACGGGTGATATGCATGCCTAAATATTTGAAAGCATTCGGCTCATACCGCAACCCCGTTCCAGCGACTATTCCAGCGTCACATTGGGCCAGGGGGTACACAAGGGATTTATCCCAGTTGATTCGAATACCAGACCTGTCCCCAAAGGACGTTAACACATCAATCAAGAGGGGTAAGGACACCGAGGGCTCCGCCAGGTAGACCAGAATGTCATCTGCATATGCTGAAACAGTATTTTCAATACGGCGAGTGGTTATTCCCTGCCCCCGCAGAGAGTTACGGATCGCACACAACAACGGCTCGTATGCTAAATTAAACAATCCTGGGGAAAAGGGACATCCCTGCCTCGTGCCTCTCTTAATTTCAAAGAGATCCGTCAGAGAGCCATTTATCAGGATGCGGGCCCGCGCATTAGAATACAATAACTTAATCATACGCAAAAATACCGGACCAAAGCCCATCACCTCCAAGACTGCATATAAGTATGGCCACCATATTGTATCGAATGCCCGAGCTGCATCGAGGGATACAACTGAACACCTCGACTCTTCCCCCACTTCAGCTGCCACCGTCTGAAGTCTTCTCAGGTTATCGGTGGTGGAGTGTGCCGCCATAAACCCAGTCTGATCCTCAGACAAAAGCACCCCAAGTATTGGGTTACACCTGTTAGCTAGAATTTTAGCTAATATCTTTACATCACTATTGATAAGAGACAGCGGTCTGTACGAGGAACATGCAGAGGGATCCTTCCCCGGTTTCAATAATAGCACAATCAACGTGTCAGCCATATCATTAGGCAACTGCCCACCCTGCATTAGGTCTGTATATAGGTCCAGCAGTCGCGGAGCAACCAAGGGAGAGAAGTATTTATAAAAGGACAGGTCCAGCCCATCTAACCCAGGGGCCTTACCCGGTGCCAAGTCCCGAATGGCCTGCATGATCTCCTCCACTGCCAACGGTTCATCAAGGGAGTCCCGGCTCGCTTGTGGCAACGCCGGCATCCCCAGGGCTCTCAGGTAATCATGCACCAATGCCATATCTAACGGGGGCCCCTCCGAATACAATTCTGCAAAGTGTTGTCGAAATACAGTTTTGATTCCAGAAGTGGAGTGGTGAACCGTCCCATGAGCATCATTAATACACACGATCTGCCGACCTCTATCAAATTCTCGCTGCGCAATTTGTGCTAATGTACGACTAGGGCGCTCCCCTTCAACGTATTGTAGCACTCTCGCTGGCCACCTGGTATGATGTATTTCCCTGTCCAGGCATTCTTCAACTTTAGCTTGCAATTGCCTCACCAACAGTGGATCAGCCCCCAGCTCCCCACCCTGCCATTTCCCATCTTCCTCTCTCAACTGCGCTTCAGCCACAACCAACTCCTGCCGTATCGCACGCAACATACCACCCTCCAGACCCAAGCACCTCCCCCTTACATATACCTTCATCGCCAGCCAATTCACAGTATTGGAGGTGTCAGCTGGATCATTCATTTCCCAGAATTCATTTACTGCCTCTGACAGTTGCTGGCGGAAGGCCCCATCATTCAATGCTCGGGATTTAAACCGCCATATCCTATCCAACGGGCATCCATCTTCCCAGCACACCGTCATCCACACCAGCCCGTGATCAGATATGAGTCTGGGTTCAATGCCGCAATCCACAACCTTGGCATTCAGACAGGAAGGGATCAAAAAAAAATCAATGCGAGAAAATACTCTGTGAGGTGGAGAGTAGAACGTATACCTACGCTCACCAGGGTGTCTCACCCTCCAAATGTCAATCACACCGCAGTCATCCATCCATCTACGCACATATAAAGCCGCCTTAGCCAGTCTGCCCAGCGGGGAGCTGGACCTATCCTGATCAGCCGTCATTGTAAAATTAAAATCTCCCCCTATGAACCACAGCCCAGGGCCAGTGCCCTCCAATTCCCCCAGGAGTGTTTCAAAGAAGCAGGGTGTATCCACATTGGGACCATAGATATTCAAAAACACCACAGGGTTGGTTTCTATGCAGCCAGCTATTCTTAAATAACGTCCCTCTGGATCCGTTACAACACTCGTGCATTTGAAAGGGACCGTATGATGAATAAGAATGGCCACCCCTCGGGCTCCCGAGGTGTAACAGGCAAAATATCTGTGTTTACCCCAATTTGTAGCAAACTGGCCAGTCCCTTCAATTGTGAAATGTGTTTCCTGCAAAAACACTATCTGGGCGTGCAGTGTGTCCAAGTATTTCATTATTTTACTTTTCTTAACAGGATTATTGGCGCCTCGCACATTCCAGGAGATGAACTTATACATCACAGGAGCCATAGTGATACATGAAACACCAACAGCTTCCCCAAGTAGCCTGGATCCCAGGACCCGGGCCCAGCCCTCCATACAGCCACCACAACAGTATTCCAGCAACATCTTGCCTACCCTGGACTGCACATTCACAACTAATCACTTCCAGAGGGTTACTTTGTCTGGACCCACGCTGCTGAGCCTTCTCAGTATGTGTCAGATCAGCCCATATCATAACCGCAACAAACACATTAACCCAACCCCCTACAAACTTATTTAACCGTACAACAACTCCAACTTGGGTGCAGATTACTGCTTGGTGGTCACGAGATCTAACGCCTATCATTCCTTCGCCACGGCAGGTGATCCACAGCGGCCGCAGCAGTGTGCTCAAGGTGCTGCCAAGTATCTCTGTAACTTACAACTTTTCAGAGGCACATTGTACTCATGTTCAGTCATTATCCCCCAAGGCAGACTGCGACTCAAAGGTGGTCTCCACCATATCCAGGCGCTGCGGCAGAGGCGGAGGGGTAGCCAGAATCCAGTCCCCGAGGGCCCCGTTGAGCTCTGCTCCAAGTATGTCCCTGGAAGACCCCACCGACGATCTCGATGAGCCCACAGAGCCGCCAGACTTGCGACTATCCGATCCACCAGTCACCTGTGCCACCGCCATCAGTGCCGCCAGACAGTCCTTCCCCCGTCGCCCAGTGTTGGACTGTCCTCCAGGGGAGCTACGTTGCAATGGGGTACGGGAGCCAGCTCCCGGCGGGGGTGTGAGGATATTAGCTTCAATATATTCCATAGCTTTACTGGGGTCTGTGAAGAAATGAGCTTTGTTGGCGTGGATGAAACGCAGCTTGGCAGGGTGCATGATGGAGTATGTCACCTTCCTGGCTCGTAAAGCCGCTTTCACTTGCAGGAACTGTTTGCGAAGCCCCTGCACCATTTGTGTGTAATCCGGGTAAAAGCTCAAGACATGATCTTGATGCCGAACCGTGCCCAGAGCACGAGCTGCTGCCAAAATGGCATCACGGTCTCTAAAGTTCAATATCTTGGCAATCATCGGTCTGGGGGGAGCCCCGGGCGGGGGCTTCGCTTGAAGTGACCTATGGGCTCGCTCAACGAGGAAGAAGGGCGAAAGCTGGGCATCTGGAAGTACCTTTTTAATGAGCTCCTCAAGAAACTGCGAGGGGCGCGGGCCCTCTTGCCCTTCGGGTACCCCCAAGATACGGACATTGGACCGCCGCGCCCGTCCCTCTTGGTCTTCTAGGCGCTGGTTCGCCTCTTTTACTTGCCGTTCAAGCGCCTCAATCCGGCGAAGGAGGGGCTGGAGCGCATCCTCGACATCGCTCACCCGAGCCTCCACCACCACCACGCGGCCCGTGGTTGCCTCAGTTTCACTGGCCACCGTATCAATCCGAGCGGTCAGCTGGGTGACCGCTCCCACCATTTCACCCATCATGCGCCGAATATCCTCCACCACGGCAATGGGAACAGCCGTCGGGCCCGGCCCCTCCCCCACTCCAGCATCGGATTCATCAGTCGCTCGGCGGGAGCCGCCATCTTGGTTTTTCCCCCGAGGGGGGGGGGAGGCACCTGTTCGCGCCGCAAAGTCCGGGATACGGCTCTGCCGTCGCCCCGATTTCCCCACCATCGCGGTCACAACTGCCTCGGGTCACCTCGACACCACTTTTTGCCCCTCGCAACTTCGTGCAGCAGGTAAATTATGTATCGTAGTGCCGCGGCCGCCGGGAGCTCTCGCGCCGTGCGTCCTCTCACGGCGCGCTCATCACGTGACCCCCATCCCGTTCTATTTTAGTTGAAAAATCAAAATCTTTAGGGCTGAGTACCAATCTACTGGGGATTATTATGCAATTACATAATGATAATTGGGTACGAGTACGTTTTGGCCCAAAAGGCAAACTTATGGAGAAAATTCCGGTTTTATCTGGCCTTAAGAAGGGCTGTGTACTGGCCCCGACTTTATTTAACTTATATCTGCACGACTTAGCATACGCCCTATCAGTAGACTCTAATACTCCACCCATGGTCTATAATAAAGCTGTCCATCTTCTGGAATTTTATACCAAACACCGCGAGGACTGCAGAAAAAATTTGAACTTTTAGAAAAATGTTGCACTTCAAATCACATTGTGATTAACGTTTCAAAAACGAAAATTTTAGTAATGGGGAAAAAAACGTTACAAATTTTCATGGTTTCTCCAAGGCCAGAAATTGGAGTGTGCAAAATCATATAAATATTTAGGTCTCCATTTTCCAACAAGAGCGAATTGGGATAGTTATTTTCAACAGAAAAGGTTAAAAGCTATTATTGTGGGCAAATCTCTACGTCGTCTTAGTTATTCTTTATGAAATAGGACTATTGTCCCAATAGTGGAAAATTTATAAGAAAAAATGTATTCCAGCTCTAATGTATGGCTCAGAAATTTGGGGTCCAAGCTGCGTTAAACGCTTAAAGATTCTAGAGGGTTTAATTTGGAAGCCTTTATTGGGCCTCCCCAAGTCTGTGTCTATTGAAGCTTTAAGACTAGATTTGGGCATTGCCTCTCTAACCATGGAAACGGAAAGTAAATATTTATCATTTATAAAGAAAATTAAGGCCTATACAGATTCCTGTTTGGCCTATAACTGTTATGTTGCGGGCCTTTTGTTCCGTGGTATTAGCTGTTTCATGTTTAAGCATCTATTTGAAATATGCGAAAAGTATAATGTTTATGGTTGTCTGAAACATTCATGTGGGGAACTGGGATATAGTAATAAGATGCTACGTAAAATAATTTTCCTGAAGAATGTGGAGTATGATGTGAGTTATTGTGAAACCAAGTCTTCTTTATCTTATTATATAAGTGTAAAAACACATCAGGGGATGGAACAATATGTACAGTTATGTGAGTCAAATGCAATTTGGCTAGTTCTTTTTAAATTGAGATTAGGGATTCTTCCCACAAATGTGTATTTATTAGCCAGACAGGGTATTTCACGCTCAGAGCGTTTTTGTTCCATATGTAAACATCAAATGGATGATCGTTTCCATTTGATTTTTAATTGTAAACCTTTAGATTTTACTAGAGAAAGATGGAGGCCTTTGTTTAATGAAAATGAACTTGTCTTTATGGCACCCACCAAATTTTAATGAAATGGTTAAATTGTACTGTTTTATTATTGATGCGTTTAAATTAAGAGCAAGGCCTATATAATTGGCCTACGGATAGCACATATTTTACATTTTTAACTGATTACCGTTTTCTGTCTTGTGGCCTGGAGGATGTTTTGAAAAAAACTTTTTCTTTGATTGAAATCTTGCGATGTCTTTGATAAGTGGATTGTTTTTAAATTGAATTCCTTATGTTTTTATTGTAAAAAAAATGTTGCGTATGAATGTGATCTATGTTGTATCTTTAGTGCTGAAAATGCAAAATAAAGTATTTTAAAAACAACAACCACCCACCGAGCCCTCTACCAAATTGTCCCTCCCAGTCTCCCACGTTGGTTAACTCTGCCGGTCACAACTCACCAGCAGCATTTCCCTGCTCTACACTGCAGCAGCTACTTGCTGCATGCCACCGCATAAGACACCGGCCAAGAGGTGGAGAGTCACCTCACCATCTGAGCCTGCATGGATGGTGGTAACCTCTCCTGCACCTTGCCCACAGTCTTCTGCTACAGGCATAGCCTTATCTAAGCAGGACCTGGAAGATGCGTTATCCCATCTGGCTGATCATCTCACCAACACCTTGAGGGATGAGCTGGACTACCTCAAAACCGAATTGCAATCTGCAGTGGCCACTGTGGCCACTGTGCAAGCAGATGTTGACGGCTTGGGCATGAGGGTTGAAACAATTGAGCAAAATGGCCAGACGATGACTGCCTTCGCCTCGCTCCAGGCTGAAATCAAAGATTTCCGCAAACAGAATGAGTTCCTCCGGGAAAAATATGAGGATATGGAAAATAGCGGCCGCAAGGCCAACATTCAGATTAAGGAATTCCCGGAGAGCAAGGCTAAGGAGAATCTGCTAGACATCATCCACCACTTCTTTAAAACATTGCTGCCTGAAGGATATAGATGGCCCATTACCTTTGCCATGGTGCACAGGGTAGGTCCAGCCTCGCCCTTGATGGGGGAACAGCTACGCAACATCTTGGTGAAGCTAAACAATCTAGAAACGAAAGAACTGATCTTGCGGAGGGGGGGGGGGGTGATCCAATTCACGGGTGCGACTCTTCGGATTTTCCCTGATGTAGCCTTGTCAACCTTATTCTGCAGGCACCAAATGCGCCACTTGCTTGACGAGTTGCGGAAGCGATCCATACACTATCATTGGCTTTGTCCATTTGGCCTCCAATATGTGTTTAATGACATGAACTATGTCTGCAAGTCGCATGAAGAGGGAATGTCTATTCTCTCACTCACTGCTATCACCGACTCCAGGGGCAAAGAGATTGCATTGACTTCATCAGTTCCACCCTAGCCTTGGAATATTTTGGCTCCATGTTGCTCTTTACTAACGACTGTCCTTGCAGTTGGGTGACGGCTTTGATTGCTTGGATGTGGCGTGGAGTCTCCAGCCCGCCCCGAGGCGTATCCTGAGTCGGCCCTTCATTTCCTTGTTGACCACTAGAGTCGGTGTCCTCTGCAGGAACTTCAGGTTATGCACTGTTTACCATTTTTTTTGTTGGTTTGTTATGTGTCTAGGAGGACGACACACTCGAACTATGTTTTGGGTTATTTTTATTGGAAGAGGGGGCAAGAGGTGGGCTAAATGTGACACTTTATTATCAAAATATACGGTAAGGTTTTGGTTGCCATCTTTTTTGCACTTGCTCCCTAGTAGGCTCTGGGTGATATAAGCACCCCTATGGCTCTGCTAACAACTAGGGGGCTAAATTCAACCATGAAGAGAGTGCAATTATGGTCTGCATTTAAAAATGCAAATGTGTCAGTTGCGTTACTGCAGGAAACCCACTTGTTACGGAGTGGCTGGGGTAGACTGCAGCATAAATTGTACTTCCAACAATACTGGGCTTCAGGGAAAAAGAAAACAGGGAGGTTGGAGTCTTGTTCTTAGACAGAGAGCAATTTTCGTTGTCTGCTGTTAAAAGGGATCCTGAGGGGTAGTGGGTGATGCTTAAGGGAGAATTGGCTGGTACTAAGCTCAGCGTGCTGAATGTCTATGCCACAAACCATGGCCAGGACAGGTTCTTGGTAAACGTACTGTGCAACTTTGCGTTGCTGAGGGAACCCTTTTGGTGAGGAGCAACTTCAATCTAATTTTTAACCCAGACTTAGACAGGACATCAGGCAGGGCAGTGCGTATGTTAGCTGCCTCTTCGAGGCTGAAGAAATGCTTAACAGATGTGCACTTGATAGACGCTTGGAGGGAATTACACCATACTTGTTCACCACCAGTACACTAGAATTGACCACTTAATGTGCTCTCACACACTGATTAAAAAGTTTGTCCAAGTCACAATGCACCCCCATTTTATATCTGACCACGTCACTCTATTAGGAACACTCCGGTGGGAGGGGATCTTCATTCCTGAAAGACGATGATGTCTATGCCCGCACCTTCTGCTAGACAATGTTTCTCTTTCCCAGCTGTCCGAAGAAATGCAGCATTTTATGAGCACTCATGCAGAGGGAACCACCTCCTTGAACACTACCTGGTGTGCTTACAAGACTTATGCGAGAGGGCTGTTTACTGCTCAAGCGGCAGAGATTTCTCGGCTCCGTAAACTGCCACAAACACAATTACAGACAGAACTGACCGTGTTTATTTATGTTCAGCTCTCCGCTGAACATAAATAAACAGGTTCTCTCACTATCCTCCACAAGCTGAATAACGTGAAAGGTCAACTCCAAATTTTGCTCAGAAACAAAACTGACGTGGTGCTGCTCCGCTTTAAACAGACATTCCATGAGAAGGCTAATAAGGTAGACCGCCTCCTTGCCCAATGACTGCAGGCCCTAGACCCAGATAGGTTCATCCCAATGCTTTTTGACCCACATGGTAAAGAGGTGGCGGAAGAGTCCGACAAATGAACCGAATTTCAAGCCTTTTATCAACAGCTGTATGAAACCGATCAGCCTGACTCTTCTGCTCAATTGATGTATCTCCAAAGAGTGACCATCTTGTGGCTCTCTACAGACCATCCAACGTTTCTCGATCGCCCTTTCGACACAGTCAAGGCAGCGACAGGCCATTAAAGATCTTAAACCAGAGAAGGCCCCAAGCTCTGATCGGTTCATGGCAACCTTTTATTGAAAATGCTGTGAGTGTGGGACTATGCAACGCAGCATCTCCACATTAGCTCCATCCCTGGCCCACTCACCCCTCTCTTTGGAAACCCAGACCTCTCCCCGGGAGCTCACTACAAAAGCTTTGACACATGGTATACCAATGAACTCCTTAACCTAGGACATCTATTTGCATCTCCTTCGACACTGGGCCCTCCAGCCCTCTGTAAAGCAAGCCGCTACGCTTCCCCTTATGCCATACGAAATTGTACTATTGACTACCGACACCCTGACAGGCTCTATCTCTAGAACATACACTACTCTACTAGCCTCACTAACCACCCAAAAAATGCCTTATTTGCTAGCTTGGGAAGCTGTTTTAAGCTGCTCTCTATCGAATAAGGATTGGTATATGATCTGGGAATGGACCTGCACCTCATCAATTTGCACTACACATAGAGAAATTGTGTACACGATACTGACGAGATGGTACCTGACACCGTCCTTCATGCATGCCATTCATCGCAACATATCAGACTCGTGCTGGAGAGGGTACGGGCAAAAGAGCTTGCGCTCGTCTAACTCCTTTCTGGGATATCATCCTATCTGCCACTGTTTAGGGACCCGGTTCATGTGCTACTGGGTCTCCCTGCGCAGAACGTATACCCTCTTAAGTAGCCTAGGGGCTCCCTGATCTCTGCCTCTAAGTTGGCGGCTAAACTACGCATAGAGAGATTGGGGAAGCAACCGTCTAGACCACTGAAGCCCAATGGACCCAGAAACTGTGGGGGGTGCTCTCAATGGAGAAAATCAGATGGACGCGTATTAACCAACACAAACGTTTTATGGATATATGAGCCCCATTTCTACAATATATTACAAAGGATAACAGAGACGTACTCTGCCCGAAGAAACTAAGAGCTGTGTGTTTTGATGTTATATGAACTTTCCGGGACATATCCTGAAGGACGCCCAGTTCTAATTAGAGACCCAGTAACTACCGAACTATGGTTAACAGCTTTTGACGTGTCACATTGGGTTAGGGTGGGGGATTTTTGGGGAAGTGGTAACTGTTTGTGATTGCTTTCATTTGTCAGCCTCTATCTTGCAATACTCATGGATGCCAATAGCTACAGTTGTATTCTAGACAATTATGGCCTTCTTGAGTATAACGGCCATCCCTGAAATGTTCTGTAAGAGTGTTTTATGTTTGTTCTTATTAATTGAAAATAAAATCAAATTCACAAAAAAAAAACATCACATTTTGGCAGTCAAACTCTAAGAAAACATTTTTTTTACAGAAAATAGAAAAAAGAAAGTATAGGTAGTTTTTAATTCTAGTTACAAAACTCTTTTTTATTTCTTGTATTCATTGTGATGACAGATCCCCTCTAAAGGCCTGGAATCTACAGATTCATTCTCACTCAGGGACATCAAAAGGGCCAGTGATTGTGGCAATGGTTCCAATACCTAGTATGTAAGTAATGGAATAATGGATTAAGACAACAAACATTTTTTATTAATTCAGTCACACTTATTACTTCATCATAAATATGCTAAGACCAGCATGTTGTCAAGTCTCATTCAAAAATATTAAAGTAAATCAGTTGTCAAAGTTAATAAACCTATGATAGACAATTTGCAATAGCCTCTAGTCTGCAGGTGCTCACTTTGTTAAATCTTAATGAATGATTTTTATCTGGTGAAGCCTACAGCTGAGCAAGCCAGGGCAAGCTCAAGCTGGGCTCTCGGCTTGTGGCCTGTAATAAAGCTGCAACCAGGTTTAAGCCCAGAAACATTTATTTTCGGTATTTATTTTGGTTTTTTTGTTTTGTGGGTCTGAAAATACGCTGAAATACATATTTTGGTGTGCAACCACCAAATTTGGGCTTAGCTCGTACTGGGCTCAGCTCAGCAAGCCAGACTCCTGGTTCAGCTCGTCTTGGGATTTTGTGGGCTTGCCCTGTTCTGTCGTAGGAATTTGTGGGTGCTGTCGGCAGTTACGAGAACATTATAGATTATTAGCAGAAGACTAAGTGATATTGGATCCCCAATAACGTTACCCAAGAATACAGGAGAAATAACTCAGGCCACAACCAGTTAGAAAAAAGTACTCTTTTTGGTATGTGTAGTTTATTAGAGTCGTAGAAAAGTATGTTAGAAAAATATAGTTACAGACACAGAAATATGGTGTACCATAAGTGGAAGTGGAAATATATACACAGTTACAGAGTATTTGATAATGTGTCGGGCATGAAACTACTCAGAAAGAAATATGTACACTCAGAGGAATGATTTGATTATTGTCCCTTCGCCTATTGCACTGTCATACTCACACTTGCCCACCCTCACTTTGTGCCAGACAGAGACGAGGAAATGTTCTCACCTTTGGCAAAATATTCGCAGGTTTGGAACAGGGACCTCAGGCACGTGGGTGAGCTTCTAGCGACCCTGGTCTGCAGTAGGAACCCCCTCTTTCTTCAGAATGGTAGGGACTTCTTTTGCTAGGAAACCTGACCAGCAATCAGGACCTCTCTCACTCTTCTCGCTAGGATACCTGACTAGCAATAGGAAATACCCCTAGGATAGGATTTCGGACAGGACCTCTCAGTCTGGACTCCCTCTGGACAGGACCCTCAGGATAAGATGGCAGGGCATGGTAATCGCCATTTTTGGTACCACCTCCGGGACGGTGATTGGCATGTCCTCATTGCAATGATGGAGTGCTGTCATTGTAGTAGCCTGTGTGAAACAGGCCTTGTGCCAATATTTTTGTTGCTTCTGCCCAGTGGTGCTAACCTCTGTGGTCTTTCCCCATGCTTCTATATTTTGTGTCTAAACCTAAGTAGCTATTTTTCTTTCTCAGCAGAGGAAAGAAAAAATTCTGTTTTCTGAATAGTATACACAACAATAGCTAAGTCTTGTGCACGTACACCATGTTAGAAGTTAGTTATTGTTAGGGATTGTGGTTATTTTTGCATAGCGCGCAGAGTCGGTGCGTTTTGCTGCGTTCATGCACAGAGCTGGTATTTTGTATAGTCTAAACTGCAATGCAATACATCTCTGGTACCCCTATGTTATCCTGACAGTTCTAATGAAGCCACTAACTATAGCAGAACACCAGCTTTGTATTCAGCCGTGGTGCACATGGTGAACCATGACTCTTTAGGGAGGTTCACTTAGAGTCACTCCAATTTACTAACAAAAGCTACTCAGTTCATCTTTAGAAAAACTGTTTAGCTCTAGCACAGCTAACTGCAGTTCCATACTAAACCCACCCTGTTCATGCGAAACAGATCCAGGAATACGCCAACCCGCTTCTCAAGGCTATTGAACAGGGCTCGTTACACAGCCATATACTGCCGCTCTCGCTCAGTCTCTGCACTTCCATGCACACAATGCCCACAGATATTCAAATGACCAAGCCTAGTTGGAGAGGGCATTTCAAGTCCTGTCTTTTGTTTGGACCTGAACACCCAAGTCTTTTATTTTTTTACTTATTTGTATTGAGAAAACGCGAAAGTAGAGCTGGGTGAAATCTTCCGGCAAAAGCGGAAGATAGAACTTTGCCTCCCGTTTTTCACTTCGCCAGTCCTGCAAAAGTTAAACCTTTTGCTGGAACTGGTGAAGCAAAAAAAAAAAACGGCGAGTTTTCTATTTCCCCCAGAAAAGAGCCTTAACAAGGCTGTTTTAGAAATACATCTCTTTTTTAGCTCTACACATGCTAGCTGTGGTACATGTGTGTTATGAAGCTGCCTTGCGTGACTTGTTGCATGCTATAGAACGTTATTTGATATAGCAAGGCACAGAAATAATCAAAAAGGGAAAACACAACCCCTTGTCAAACCCTTAACAAGATCATAGCACGAGGGTGCTCTCTCTCTCTCTCTATTTCTCTCTCTCTCTTTCTCTCTCTTTCTCTCTCTCTCTCTCTCTCTCTCTCTCTCATGATCAGAAAGCTGTCAAGACCCTGAACACTCTATCAATGGTAATGGTAATCCTATCTCTGTACTGTGTTTCTCACACACACACACACACACACACACACACACACACACACACACACACACACGTACACACAATCATGCATGTAAACACAAGCAAAGATGAAATTACAAATGCACACGTACCTTCACAAACCCCAATGCAGACACATAAACACCACTTCCCTGAAATAAAATCACAACTCACCATTTATTTGTCCCGCTGTTGAACTGGACAACGCTTTGCCCGAAGGATGCATGATTTCCCTGGAGGATGCGAGGCTGAGTGGTGTCGATGTTGAAGCTGCCAACGCCAATGACGGCTGTAAGAAAAATTGAGGGAAGAATATGAATATGTATGGATATACGTCTTTGACCTGAGACTGAGTCATAAGACTCTGGAGATTGGAAAGAGGGACAGGGTCTTTCATATCTGGGGATTGATGTGCTTAAATGTGAGCACAGGTGAGCAGCACATCCCACAGTAGGAATATATTGATTTAGGGGATTGTAAAAGGGATGCTGAAACTATCCACTCTACAGTTGCAAGGCCTCATGGGATGCTATGACTCCCTGGCTACTTTTATGTCAAAACTGATACAGAATTCATTATACATAGGTAGACCCCCTTGGGCCCACTCCTACCTTCTGCCCAACCTTAGTTTTTTAAATTGTGTCTGGGAAGATCCACACACACACTTCTTTTAGTTTTATATTTTTTAGATGCCCTCGCCTAATCCTGTCCACGGGGACATTGGTGTTTAGTTCTACATCATGTCTTATGCATCACAGAAGTAAACACTTTAACTGAGGCACGAGCCGATGCATAGTCATATTTCTAAGTGGAGTCCACTGCAGAGCATCTAAACGGATTTCAGCTTATCCACACCAATCATTCCGGAGAGTATTGTCAATGCTAGAAGTGAATTTTCTGATACTATGACTGTCACTTTTGTTGCCGGATGCATTTGCAATTTGCACAGGGATAAAGATCATGTCACTTCTATTGGAATCTAAAAATACTGACTGTCACAAGCCATTTGTATACAATTCAACAGTCATAATGGGATTGTTAAAGTAACAGCGCATAAGCATAATTTACCCCTAGCACATCTGTGGCATCTATTAATTAGCTCAGCCTCCAATTAACATATTAAAAACAACAATATCTCTCTCACAGCTGTAACACACCGACCCCAAAACATACCAACTTACAACAACGTCATTACAAAATTAATATTCACAAAGGAAGACATTGTGGACACCAACAACAGCATTTATACAAAAATAAATACTCTTATTTTAATGTACAAAAAGAACACACCTAATTCAAATACACTCCAAACAAAAATAACATTACACCAAAAGAAATCATTACAAATATTAAAACATAATAACAACAAAGGAAAATTATTTTTATTGTTTTTCCATTCCAGGGTCCTTGGATTCTTGTTTTGACAGTAAAATGGAAAAAGAGTGGGATGCGTATGAATTAAGTGTGTTCTTTTTGTACATTAAAATAAAATAGCATTTATTTTTGTATACATTTGGTTGCAAGTATCCACAATGTCTTATTTTGTGAATGTTAATTTTGTGATGGCGTTGTTGCGAGTCGGTTTGTTTTGGGGTTGGTGTGTTACACCTCTGAGAGAGATCTTGTTTTTTTATGTGATATTGTTCTTCTGGGTAGCCATCTTGTAATTGCAGATCCAACAGCACAATTAATTAATGAAATTCATAACAGGCTGATTAAACATATTAGCTGTTAAAAATAATGTCCAAAAAATAATTCCAATGCTAAAAACGGTGATTCCATCCACAGTACTGATGGCAGACAGCAATTTCTAGAAAAATTACTCTGAATAATTCCACTGTTTCCCAAATAGTCTGGTGTTAGGGGCAGTGCTCCGCGTTATCAAGCAGGTAACCATTGTTCAAACCAAAACTCCTGTGTATGATTGTACTGTATACATCATTTACATGTACCTTCTTTTATTAATGGGGGTCAGAATACATCAATTAAATTCTACGTGGAAGTCTGGGTATTTTATCCTTGAAGAGAAAATTGTAGAAAATTGTTATAATATATAGGTATCACGAGCATCCTGTAAATCATAACTAAATCTTCAATTTTTCAGTTTTTACTGATTTGTACAAGCTGTGTTTATTTATACAAATGGAAAGAAACAGAAAACTGGTCTTTCAATTTTTTTATGCTAAAAATCAAGTCTTCAAAGACAAAAGGCTGTGTAGCTTGACAGTATGGAAAGTGTAACATGGAAAATTACCTCTTGAAAAATAATTACTTTAACGATAAAGCACAAGGCAAGTCTGGCAACATTGTCGCTTCCTACCAATGTATTTTACAGCTTTTAGGTACCTATACCTTAAAATAAAGTAACTATTTTATATTCAAATAAATGCATAGAACTACTATCAGTAAAGTATTTTTCCCAGAGAGAATAAGAAATATGGAAAAATACAGAAAAAATGCTAAAAAAAAATTGGATAATTTTGGATAATCATATGTAAGACTCCATGTATTTATAGATTTTCCCAGATAAATAAAAGCAGAACATAATTGCATCTCTAGCCATGTTTATTAATCAAAACCAGAAACATTTTGAAAAAACGTGTTTATGGTTCTTGAGTCCATGATTATTGTTGATCAATGAGTCATCAAATCACAGAGTGGTCAGAAATTACTCCTGTGCTACAAGAAATTTTGTAAATTGCATTCTACTCAGAACAATTCAAATACAGATGTGCATCATTGCGTACACAACCCATAACGCGCGCTATACAAAATAGAACCACCTAACGTAACATAACCTCAAAAAGAAGCAGTAGACACCCAGGATCCCAAACGGTCAATTTGACTATAAGACATAACACCATAAAATGAACAAATCTACACTCATAGTTAGATATCCACATAGCCGCTGACTCAGCCTGACAGTCACATCTGTATACAATAGAACACAGCTGTTGTGACACCCAAGACAACAGGGATGGGTCCTAGAGATAAGAATAAATACAGGAAAATCTGACACATAGCAAAAATATCCAGATACAAGGACGGATGTGTAAACAATCTATAAAACACCATTAGATAAGATATGGACGGATCGTGTTGCTCGGCATACAGGCCTTGTGAAGTTCATGAGCACATATAACCCCAAATGCTGGGAATGGGGGTGCCGTCTCATGACAATCGGACCGAGGAAGACCCCACCTCGGTTTGTGGCACGACGATACTGCACATGTGGTTTAGAAAGCGCCAGCTAACATAACATAACATGACGGCACCCCTACAGTACGGAAAGGCACACGACAGCGTTTTAATGCATTTTTGTGTACATTAGGCCTCTTTGGATGTGTACCTAAAGATGCCACCTAAATTTAGGTCATGCACATTTTGTACATTTTCAATGGCGAGCAGTGCTAGGGAATTGCATTCGGGTGGCGCAGGCCTCTTGCAATGGTGGCCAGTGGGGTACAGTGAAGCAACATGTACAGAGGCCCAGATCAACATCATCAGTCCCTTTTCTAGACATTGCACTGAAATGAACTTTTCACTGTTGATCCTGTAGATTTTCAGATATTTGCATGAAAGAAATAGCACGTATTATCACTCTCAGAAAATTGTAAGTGACCCCAGGGTTTACTTTAAAGGGACAGTTCAGTCCACCTCTTTTCTTTTTTCTTTTAAGCGTTCTCAATCGTCTGAATGCAATTCTACTTGTTTTTAGTGTTAAAGGTGTTTAATAATAGAGGCTTTCAGTGTTTGATTTTCTTCCCTGGCTGCGTCCATTTTGTGGTCTGACTCATTGTTTACTTTACACAGTCTCTATGGCAGAAGCTACATTGTTGCTCTTTTTTCCTGTGCATTCTGCAGACGAAAAAAGAATAACAATGTAGTTTCCGGCATAGTGATTGTGCAAACAAGCAGACACACCACAAAATTGATGCCGCCAGGGAAGAACATCAAGCACTGAAAACCTGTATTATCAAACAACTTTAAAACTAAAAACAAGTGCAATCGCATTCATGTGACTAAGAACACTTAAAAGAAAAAAAGAAACGTGGCGGTGAACTACCCCTTTAAGAAAATAGTCTCGCTGTATGTGTGAGTAGCTCCTGGTATTTAGTAATTACTGACATTTGCTGCCTGAAAAGGGCCTGGGAAGCTTTTTGCTATGTGAAAAGGGGCAGACAGAAGTTATTAGACTTAATA
>JASANK010099862.1:0-11767 GCA_031753695.1 Desmognathus marmoratus | reverse complement strand
CTGTTGAACATTCCTTTGGTACGACCAGATAAGATTTACCAAATGAAAAAGATATTGAATGTGGGCATTTGGAGAGACAACAATAAGGTCAAGATAAACACCCCAGATATCATTGCATATCAAAATGGTTCTGACAACACATACTTCATTACAAAGTTAGAATCTTGCCAATTGTTTAAGGATTTGAACTATTTGTGTCCAGGCAGACCATTCATCCCGGATAAAGAGGGGAAGCTCTGTGGGATCGAGGACCCTACGTCCGACACAAATCTTTGCGATGTCACTATTACAAGCACGGATGAAATTGTTACAGAAGCTGTGCTGATACACAATAAGTGGTTGGTTAATACCAACGCACCTAATATGACTATTGCATATACAAGGTATGGCACGTTTGTTACAAAATCTATTCCGTACAACACATTTTTGGTAACAGTTTCCAGAGACGTTATCCTGACAGTCGATTGACAGAACTTATTTTACGTATCTACAGAGAGCATAGAAGGTACAATGGGGGGAGATCACGTGGGATGCTGGAGTGAGCGGACGTGTGCCGCCGAGCTCCGCTTCCCGCCTAGCTGAACATTTGCTAAATATATGCCAAAATAGAGAGAAATCGAATTGCACTACTACGAAATAATTACGGATGGCGGGCAAGGACAAGAAGAAACAAAAAAAGATATCGGATTTCACTGATGGAATGGAGATACGAGAGCGCACAGGGCGGCTCTCTGAGAATAGGCGGCAGGTGGCGGAAATGGTGTCGGAGACTGTGGAGCCTACTACAGCAGGAGGTGCCAGCGCTGTGGATATGGCCACGATCCTCAAAGAAATCCAGCAATTCCGCACAGAAATGTCCTCTAAAACGAACAGACTAGATATTAAAATGGACTTGTTCCAAGCGCGTGTGACAGCGATGGACACCCGCATCCAAGCGCTAGAGGACAGAATATCGGCTTTGGAGGATCGACTGGTGCCAGTGGAAACAACACAAGAAGATAATGTAGGAAAGATTGGCGTGCTCGCGGCTGCGGTAGACGGACAGGAGAATAGAAGTCGCAGGAACAACATACGGGTGGTCGGGATCCCGGAGGGGAGTGAGACCGGCCACCCGGCTGAATACTTTGAAAAGATGATTGTGAACCTCCTGCCGAATGCCGTGTTTACTAAGCACTTCTCGGTGGTGCGGGCGCACCGCACGCTAGGACCGCGGCCACCCCCTGGGGCTCCACCGAGAGCAGTACTGATTCGATTCCTGCACTACCGCGATAGGGACGCAGTGTTGACAGCAGCAAGAGAGATGGGAGAGATAAAGTTTGAAGGTACGACTCTTCGAATTTTTCAAGACCTGTCCATATCGATACAGCGTGAAAGAAAGAAATTCGATGAGGCAAAGAGATTGCTGCGAGAGCGTAAGGTCAGATACAGCATGATGTTCCCTGCGAAATTAAGAATTGAACATAATAATAAGGTGCACTTCTATACGGACCCTAAAGCCGCATGTTCATTTGCAGAAACATGCAAGACGCCGACACGGGCGCCGCCGCGCTCTCCCTCATCCCAAATCTTGGCTGAATGATAAGGAATAAGGAATGCTTGAACTGTTAATAGGGCTGGGGTGTACTGTTAATGGAGGCAGTTTGAGGATTAAGAGACGAAATGGCAAATGTATACATACAGAAGTACTTCAGTAATGGATAATTGTGTGAGCTGAGAAAACTGTAGAAAACTTAGGCAAAATGGCCGAAGTGGCGAGAAATGCTCTGGGACTTTTTTTTGTATTGGTGGCGGATGAAGATAGAACTATGCTGGAGAGCAGCACCGGCTGTGGTCACGGTAAGATTGTGCGCACACAATGCTGATTGGAGACTGGAGAGGGGTGGAGTGCGAGCGAGAGCTCGGATTGGCTAAAGCCTTGCTACAACGTGTCTAGTGACAAAACGAGAGAGGCATGATATGCCGTGCACTGATAGACAACAAGGAAAACGAGAGGGAAACTGCGGCGTCCAATTAGAAGTCGGAGGAGAGATACGTATCTATGACATTGAGTGAGAAGAAACTGCTGAGCTGATGCCTCCGTGGACTAAGTGGAGGGCGGCGCCTACTGGACTGAGAATGCTGAAGCACCCTGGACTTTCATGAATATTGGAATATCTCTGTGCCAGGTCCTTGCCGCGAGCGGTACGGATACACAGGCGGGGAGCGGGGCTCACACATGGCTCCGATGGTGGTCTTGACGATAAGGAAGCAGCGACAAGGAGGTGTTGGCTGCGTAATACAGGTTGTAACCTGTTGTTGGGTTGTTATAATGGTTAAATGTTGGGGGAAGTTCTTAGTCGACTCGCAGGTTTGTGATGAATATATATACAACGTAGTACTGTGTGCGTGCAGGTGGTGGCTATATGGCATGAGCATGATTTTGCGTGGAACAGGTGGCTTGGCAATGATAGGAGGTAATGAGCGTGATGGGATATGAAGTGAGAGTAGTGACGTGGAACGTCAGAGGTATGAACTGCCCTATGAAACGCAATAAACTTATCCACCATTGCACGGTGAAAAAGGCGGATATAATACTGATACAAGAATCACATCTTTCTAAGGCAGGGCACTGTGTGTTAGCGAAAAACAAACTATATGATGTGCATAGTGCCACCTTTCAGAAAGGGAGCAGAGGGGTTGTAACAATGCTGAGGAGCAATATGGCTTTCACATTACTGGATAAGTATGCAGATGACACTGGTAGAGTGCTGATTATATGCGGACTGCTACTGGGTCGCCCAATTGTAATAGCCAATATATACGGCCCCAATTATGATTCACCCGAATTTATAGACAAGGTATTTAAAACGATGGCGAAATGGGAGACTGTGACTTGGATAATTGGAGGTGATTTTAATTTTGTCACTCATCCCTCCCTTGATAGATCCTCTACAGTGGTGAGAGCGTTATGCAGGAGTGCTCACAAAACACTACAATATATGGACTTGTATGATGTTGTGGATGTGTGGCGAGTTCGACACCCACAAGAGAGCGGATACACTTTTTTTTCAGCGGCCCACAAAATGTACTCACGCATTGATAAATATTTGGTAACTGCGGCGCTATACTGCCAAATTTCTAGCATAAGTATAGACGCGTGGATTCTATCTGACCACAACCCGGTATGGCTAGATATAAAGTGGACGCCGAAATATCACAAATTGACAAACTGGTCTTTTAGACCGCTAATTCTCACTGATGCGTTAATGGAGGCGAAAATAAGGGAGAATATTGATTGTTTCTTTTCCCTGAATACGTCCTCGGACACGTCATGCAGAATAAGGTGGGAGGCCTTCAAATGTACGATGCGGGGTATAATAGCAACGGCGGAAGGAGGAGTCAGAAAAATGTTAAGGAAAGAGATAGAGAAACTAGAAAGTGTATTGAAAACGCTAGATGAGGAATATAAAGAAACACATAATGAAGCTATCCTTCAAGACGTACTAGATACTAGGAAAAAGCATAAAGAACAGACAGATATAGAACAGAAGTACATTGCTAAGCCTGGGAAAGCTAGGAACTATTGGCAGGCAGATAAAGCAAATACACTATTGGCTAAAATACTGAATGCCAGCACTGCTAAAAGGGTTATAACAGCTCTGAGGAAAGAAAATGGTGAAGTGAACTTAGACCCCAACGAGATAATAACACAATTACACATGCATCTACAATCAACCTATAAAGGTGATAACAAGCATACTATAGAAGAGATAGATGGGTACTTGGAGGGAATACCACTGGCGCAAATAAGCGCAAGACAAGCAGCCTTGCTTGATGCCCCGCTAACGATTGAGGAAATAAGTTTGGCAATAAAAGACCTGAAATTAGGCAAAGCGCCTGGTCATGATGGAATTGGAAATGAATTTTATAGGCACTTTAAACACTCCCTCAGCCCGGTCCTACTAGAAATGTACACCGAAGCTTATGAGAAAGGAGGACTGACCGGGAGGCTGAATGAGGCCAAGATTAGACTACTCCCGAAACCTGGTGGGGATCCGATGCGATGCTCAGACTATAGGCCATTGTCTTTGATCAACACGGATATCAAGATATTGGCGAAAGTTCTGGTCAATAGGCTACTGCCGATTGCCACTACCTTGATATCGATTAATCAAAATGGGTTTGTCCCGGGCAGAGATACTGCAACTGCTATACGCAGAGTATTCACAATCATGGCCAGTACCCCATCCGAATCCAAGGCAGCCTTTGTGTCGTTTGATGCCTATAAAGCATTCGACACTATAAATTGGGTATACCTGTTCCGAGTTATGAAGAGAATGGGAATAGGCGAGAGATATATTAAATGGGTGAAAGTCCTGTACCAAACACCGCGGGTGCGCTTAGTGGTAAATGAAACGTGGTCGGAGGTAATAGAAATAGCCAGCGGAACAAGACAAGGGTGTCTGTTGTCGGCAATCCTGTTTGCGATTGGAATGGAACCATTGTTACGCCTCCTAAATGCAGAAATGGGTGAGGCTGGCCTTACAATTGGAGATGTGCATAATATAACAGTAGCATATGCGGATGATCTTCTTTTTATATTGCGAGACCCGACCTGCGATCTGGGTAGGGCCACTACACTAATAGAAAGACATGGTCGCTTCTCAGGCTTTAAAATAAACTGGGGGAAATCCGTATATTTCCCATTTGGGGACATGGCGCCACAAATATCCCCAGATCAGCGTCTGCAAACCAAGACAAAATGGTTCAAATACCTGGGCATCAAAATTGCCGTGTCAGATGCTGAGCTCATGTTACTAAATTATGAGGAGACTGCCCAGGGGATAACAGAGAAACTGCGCAGATGGAACACACTCCCATTAAACATTGCAGCACGAATAACTGCCATAAAAATGATTGTACTTCCCAAACTGCTGTACATTTTTCATAATGTGCCTATATACGTTAACGCGAAATACTTTATGGGGTTGCGAGCTAAAGTAATGCAATTTATTTGGAATGACAAAGCACCTAGGATATCATATGACAGGCTAACGCAACCATACAGTGCTGGGGGAATGGAACTACCTGACCTCCACATCTATTATAGGGCAGCCCAGCTACAACACGCCCTTAGATGGTTAGAAGTTGAGGCACAGGACCCACACGTCATTATTGAGAATAGGTGGTTTGGTAAACACATGGCACATAGATTGTTGCTGGACGAGAGAGTTAAGATGAAATGTACAGCAGGCCCAGCCAAAGTGGGACTCCAAATCTGGAGGGAAGTTAATAGGAAAATAGCAGGCGGGGAATGTTATAGTGAGTATCTCTCCCTGTGGGACGTATCCTTGCAGAACCCCAAACTGACTGAAAAGATGTATAGTAGGTGGGTAGAGCATGGCATGATCACTTTACAAGATCTATATGTAGACGGGACACTAAAAGATGAGAAGGACCTGGTGGATGAAGCAGGGGGAGGTTTAACAACAATTCTGCAATGGCAAACGCTGAAACATTGTATGAAGCATAGATGGGACACGTTCCCGGAAGAACCTCCTGAAAACAAACTGTTGACACATGCCCTAACATCAATAGGCGAGAAACATCAAATATCTAGGTTATACAGAATCCTAAAAGAGACGAAGCCATTGGCGGTGGATATGTTGCGCCAGAAGTGGGAATGCACACTCGAGACACCAATCACTGACGTGCTGTGGTACAATGTCTGCATAGCCACGAAAAATATTGCGTTTAATATGAAACTAAGATTGGTTCACTACCGATATCTACCACAGTCCTACTATACCCCAGCGAGACTGAACAAAATTTATAAAAGAAATGATATTTGCTGTGCGAAGTGTGGAGACACCATGGCTGACTTTGTACATATGACGCATGTATGCCCTAGGATATTGGTGTTCTGGGATGAGGTGTTTGCAGTAATTACTGAGGTATGTGGGTGTGCAATTGCCAATACAGCCAGGAATGTATATTTATATGACCTTCCAAAGATGGGTATCACTGAGTGTCGATGGGCCAAACTGGCGATTGTCGCGGCCAAGCTGCTGATAGCACGCAAATGGATAAAAGATAGAGCCCCGACGATAGGCGAATGGAAAGAGTATATGGCATATTGTGCCGCACAGGAAAGTGAATTAAGATTCCTTATGCCACGCACGCAAGTTCCTAAAGATATATGGGGGGCGTACAGAAATTACCTTGGAAGAGGAAGGGATGACAAATCGGTGGAACACACACCACACTGAGATTGTGACCCTAAATGTAATATATTACGTGTAAACGTCGAGAATGTAAAATTGATTAATTTGCCTAATTGAGTCAAAAGAAAAGGGTGGGGGTTTATGGTTAAAGTTGTTCGGTGGTTGAATGGATATATTGAGTATGACTGAGAGACTGAAGGTAATATGGAATTGTGTCTATAACATATACCTATGAAATGTAATATTAATTGAGTATTACAAATGCTTTATTGTATGAATGTGTAACACGTTTATAAAACTGAAAATCAAAATAAAGTTTAAAAAAAAACAATAGTCAAGACGAGAGAAAACAGAAGTAAGAACAAGAATTTTAGCAGCAGAAAAATTTAGAAAAGGATGAATTTTACGCAGATTGTAAAGCTGAAATTGACAAGAACGGGAAAGATTGGAAATATGTGAAGAGAAAGACAAAGTAGAATCAAAAAGAACGCCAAGATTACGAGCGGAAGTAGAGAATGGGAGGAGGAGGGGAGGAAAAGAGATCGAAAGAGGTGGGGACAGAGGCTGCGAAGAAGGAAAATAAAGAACCTCGGTCTTAGAAGAATTAAGATGAAGAAAGTGAGAGGTCATCCAAGATTTTATAGCAGAGAGACAGGCAGAGATCTTGTCATGAATGGCCTGAGAAAAAGTAGAAAAGGAGAGAAAAAGTTGAGAATAATCAGCATAGAAGTGTGAGGAAAGGCCAAAAGAAGAAACTAGAGCAGAGAGAGGAGAAGTGTAAATAGAAAAAAGAAGGGGGCCCAGGACTGACCCTCAGGGTACCCCAAAGCGGAGAGAAAAAGAAGGAGAAACAGAACCAGACCAAGAGACAGAATAAGTATATATTGAAAGATTTAAACACGTCATCAAAACAACATGATACTATCGGGACTAGGTGACATTTGCCTCCATATATTCCACAGTATGTAGGACTTAGAAAATATAGATAATTTTTTGATTTCCCAAATACCTTTGAATGAACCCCACGCACCACCATTACTTAAACATAATTTTAAACATAATTTTATAGTACCATTTAAACCCGTACCACCACCTAGACATGACTCTAGATTTATTATTGATCGCCCAAATGTAACAAAACACAGGATTTAGTCCTAAATTAATGGATCCCACATTGCTTACTCTGACCTTTACCCCTATATTTCCAGATGAAATTGGTCGGCATGCTCAACTATACTTAAACTGCTACTTTGTGGTTACTCTTTGTAAAGTACTTCCTGGGCTCCAAGATTTTAAGCATTGTAATATTTACCACATATATTTTATAAAAAATCAACTATGTGGAGTGCATTCATGTTACCTTTTACAATAGCAGCATATTAGTAACATAAGTACACATTGTCCCTCCAGGAGTGCAAAGAGAGTATGGCTTGCACAAAAGATCAGACCAATGGAGGGGATGGCAGATTCCTTTGAAAACACAGTGATGTGTGGGACTGGTGGGCAAAGCAGTTCCGATGTGCAGAACAGATTTTTTTTTATTTTTTTTTTAGAAAAAAAATACTTTATTGTGCAAATTAATGCATAAAGTACAAAAAACATAAAAGATCCGTATATATCCAATCGACTTATTGCCACTGACATTCATGACATTAAAAGAATTCATATGTTTCCAATCAAAGTAAGAATTATCCACTAACATATATTACATCGTCAATCAGCATTTTATATGTATTACATCGTCAATCAGCATTTATATTTCAGCATTGATCTGTGCGTCTGTTCAGCATTTTAAATAACACTAATCATCCTGTATATTCCTTGTGTACATACTAAACAAATTTCTTTTAAAAAACACACTAATCGCGCTATTTCCACTGAGGTGGTCAAATTCATTATCATAGAAATACGACTAAGTATATCAGTAACATTTCTAAAAATAGAGGCTAGCCATTTTGATCTCTCACAAGTATAGAATGTGCATTCACAGAACAAATGCATAAGAAAGAATTCATCCAGTATTTCACATTTACATCTAGTTTTGGTTTTACTACCTTTGTATTTTAGCATCACATTTAGCTGACCAGTTCTTAATATCATATAAAATACCAACAATGGTAATTCACAATCATTTACATATTCCTGTCCTAGAATAATATCAGGGTAGTTGTAAAAAAATAGTGAACTGTATGTTTGATTTTTTCCAGACAGACTTATTTCATTCATAACTTTAGATTGAGTTTTCCAAATAGGTTTAAGTTCATTGAATTTACAGTTATTACATTCCCATGTTTCCATCATCTCCCATCTACTGATCAAGTCCATCAGTGACTTGCGGAGACCATTGGTACTAGACCATCTGCTATCTATCAACTCAACCATTCCATTGTGAGCCAATATACTAGAGTCTTGTAGCTTGATTTTTTGACAGAACATCAAGTACCTGGTCTGTGCAAGTACAAGTGACGAAGTGATGTTTAACTCACTTAGGATGGCTGAAACAGGCATACTTTTCGGTAACCAAAACATTTTCCTTAATATGCAACCCTCAGCTTGCTCTAATTCTCGCCCCGATGTTACACCCCAGAGCTCAGCCCCATAAATTAGGATAGGCTGTAATTTACCTATATATATGGTTCTGAGTGTTTTTGGATTTTGACCAGCATACATTGAACCAAATTTGGCAACCCCTGCTAACAGCCCTAGTGTTTGATTTACCATCATTAGACAATGTTGTTTCCAAGAGGCATTATTCGTGAACAGCATTCCCAGATATTTATACTCTGAAACGTGTTCAACACTTTTCTCATTAATGAGGATAATAGATCGAGCAACGTTTTGCCTATGGAACGTCATTGTCTTCGTTTTACCAATATTAATGGTAAGACCATTCTGGTGACAGTAATCAAAAAAGATGTTTAATTTTTTTTGGAGACCAGATATGGTGAGATCTAAGATTACTGAGTCATCAGCGTAGGAAAGATTTGTAACAGTAATTCCGTTTACTTTTGGAGACACTGTGTCTGCCAAATTCAAAGTGGCATCTAGGTCACTGACAAATAGGTTATATAAAATGGGGGCCATCACGCAGCCTTGTCTAACACCTTTGGAAACAAGTATGTTGTTAGTTAATTTGTTGCAAGGTGTATATCGTACCTGTGCCCACGTCTGTGAATACATCTCCCTCATTAGATATATTAATGTTTTTGGTACTCCTATCTTCGCTAGTTTTGACCACAGGAGAGTTCTATTTATAGAGTCAAAAGCACCGCTAAGGTCTATGTAGCAGGCATATAATTTTGCTCCCCTGGCCTGATATTTAACTGCCAATAAGTGGAGCAAAAATCCCTGATGCATTGTCCCCAAACCTTTCTGATAGCCCACTTGAGTGGCAGGGATGGCTTTACACCCATGAACCCATTCTTCCAGATGGTGTAGTAAATATTTTGCAAAGATTTTACCTGAGACATCAGATAGTGCTAGGAGTCGGTAGGAGGAGGGTGTATCCCTAGGGCCTTTCTTAAAGACAGGTAGGAGTATGGAACCTCTCCAGGAGGAAGGGATTTCACCGGAAATGAGTATGGTATTGAATAATTCCTTCAACGTCGGGGCCCATAATTCACTATGTCTTTTGATGATAATAGCAGGAATACCGTCAGGGCCGGCTGCACGGGAGTTACTTAGGCCCTGGATTGTCTTAACTATCTGCGCTTCTGTCATCTGGGGAAGTCGAGGTAAAGAGCAATAATCAATTTGCATTGGTGTTTCCTCAGGCATGTAGAAATAATCTGCCACATAATTCATCCATGCCTGGTGATTCACACTGGAGTTGATTTTATTATCACTGTGAGGAAGAATTTTATTATTTATATAGGTCCACATAGCTCTACTGTTGCCTTTAGCAAGGATGGAATCAAACTCCTCCCAATTTTTCATCATGAATGTTTTCCTTTTTTCCCAAAAGAACCTGTTTTTCTCAGCGATGAGCCTGCGTTTTTGGTCAACATCTTTCCAAGACAAACGTCGAATTTGCCTATTATACGATCTTTTTAGGCTGCGGCAGTCCTCATCAAACCAGTTGTTAGGTCGATTGGGGACTAATTGTTTCTCATGCCAGATTACTTTTCTGATTTTCTCACAAATATCTGAGAAGTTAGTGTTAACATTTATGTGACTGGGCCTATTAGTGCCAGATCCGCTTTCCAAAATGTCTCCTAATTGGTCCCAGAATAGGGTACCGTCACAGTGTCTCCAATTAATTAACCATCCTTTTTGTAATGTCAATGGGATACAGTTATTTCTATTATCCCAACTCTCAATAAGTTTGATATTCATGGCTATGGGTGCATGGTCACCAATACCAATGTCTAAGACTCTGAAGTCATTGATCAGAGGGAAGAAACATGATTGAACTATAAAGTAGTCAATTGTTGATGTAACATCGCCTCTCCTAAAGGTGTATTTACTTGGAGAGTCCTGGGGAAAGCGACCATTGACTGCGACCATTTGGTGATCTAAGAAATGATGGTAAATTTCTCGATCAGTACGTCCAGTTCTTTTTTTGGAGGCAGTCACAGGTATGTTGATACTGGGGATATCTTCAACCCAGTCATATATTTCCCCTCGGATTTTTACATTCAGCAGATTGAGGTTAAAATCTCCCCCAAAGATATTGACTGCCTTAGGGTGGTTCTGATAGTTATCATTCAGTATCCAATTAATTACTTGTGAATAGAGTTTGGTATTCTCTTTGATTTTTTTTGGATGAAGATAGAAATTCCAAATTATCAGTTGTTGCAGCGTTTTAGATGTACTCATATGTTTTACCAGCAACACTCCAAGAATACCTTTAATTGGCATCCAGACTTTATCAATCTCAAAATTTAATCCACACCTAACAGCAGTCAATAATCCTCCACTGGCATGTCCCATACTAGTTGGATCTGCTTCCCAGTGGGCACATTCATAGCCTTCAATGGTGACAATATCTCGTGCCCAAGTCTCTTGGAAAAGTGCTATATCACAACCCCTCACGGTTGAGGGTAGTTCTACATGCGAAGGGGTGTTACAATTTCTAAAAAATCCGGCACAGTTCCAAGAGACAATTTTAAGCCCAGTTAGTTAGTCCATCTCCTCTTCCTCAATCTGATCACAGGACTCAAGTTCCTCGTAATCAGTTGCCTCATCCAATGAGTCATTAATGTTGACATTATCAATAACTCTATTCGGGAGGGGGGGAAGAGGACGTCGTGCCAAACGGATAACTCTGCTGGTCAGCTGATTAATCAGACTACCTAAGTTACAATAGGTCTGCTCAATTTCCATCTGTATATCTATTCCGATTTTAAGAAAAACTTCAGCCTGTTCTATAACATATTTAGCATCTTCTGCTTTATAGAAGGTTATGATGGTGGTTTCATAGCCATCCTCTGTTGTAGGCTTGAAGGCAACTGTTTCAATCATGCTGGTACTAATATTAGACAGCTCTGTGCTATTAGCACAGAGTGTTAAAAAGACTCCTCTGTTTAAATACATTCCGTGATCAGTTGATCTTTTAAACAACG
>JASANK010088783.1:0-11797 GCA_031753695.1 Desmognathus marmoratus | reverse complement strand
GCTGTGAGGAGTGCGGTGACGAGTGCTCTCGTCTGTTCCTCGTCCGTTACTCGTATGGTAAGAGTCCGGTGTCTACATATCCATCACTTCAGATTTTTGGCTGACCTACCATCTTACTTTTATTGTATGGTATCTCTCTCCATTAGTGTTTAGCTGACATTATTTTGAACCCACTGGCCAAATGCCGACTACCCGCCAAGTGACTAACTCAAAATCTGCGCTTTTAAAATCTAAAAGCAGTACACCTTTATCTTCTCAAAAGTCAATGGCAGCATTTACCACGCGAGGTAAAATTAACCCCAGTGGCAAGTCAGCAACGGATCCAATAGAACCAACTTCGACTCCAGCACCGGCGTCAGAAATGGAACCTCCTCCTCGTTCCACACTCGAGGTGCAGGCTGAAATTAATTCCTCGATTCGGGCACAGAATACCATATTTGATCTGCCCGTAGAGGTACAGGTCGATGCTGAGGATCTTATACTCATTTCTGACAACAATACAGATCCTATACACACTTCATCATTACCGTCTAGAGTCGACCTTTCTGTCAATTGTAGTTTGACATTGGATGATGAAGGCGCCTTGATTGAGACTCCCATCGCTGAAATGCAGTTGAACGCTAATTTAACTAATCCTGCAGCTTCCCCAAACCTTTGTCCCTCACAATCTAAGTCGGACACACAAGTCGCAGTTTTTGAATCTATGGCGAAGGCGTTGAATGTCATGACTGATCTGATCGCAGCACAAAAGGTAACAATAGATCAACTCAAAGCCAAAGTGGAGGATAATCAGACTTGCACTAATAAAAATTTCGCCCAAGTCAGAACAATTCTATCATCCAATGCAAAAAAAGCAGACGATACAGACAAACGCCTGGGCGAGATCCAAAAAATGCAAAAAACTGACCACGCTCTGATTTGTCAATCACTCAAAGAAACCCAGAGAATGCTGAATACTTTTACTACACTTGAGAATAAAATGTCTAATCTTTTAAAAGACTATCAGCCGAAATCAATAACCATGATCTCATCACAAGCTATTAATCGACCCTTGCTCAATCCCTCAGCAAAAGAATTCCTTCCGAATAATAATAAACCGTCAAAGGAGTTGAATATAAATTGGAACAAAAAAACAGCAAGAGCTATTACAACTAATTCACCTATGTCCTATGCCAATGACGTCCTGGACTTCTGCCCATTATTCTGGCAGGAAGATGGTTATTTGAAGAAGTCATTTAACATTCTGGCACTAATGTCACTCTGCAAATTAAATCCTGCCCTCCGTAATTTAGATGAGAATGACTTGGGGAGATTTAGGTTTATTTCTAGGGAAGATGGTAAAACAATAACTAGAGTATATTTTAACAATCTCCTAGCATTTGACCTTATGTGGGCCCACTCTGCATTTTTCTTGGCTAGAGGGACCGAAGTATTCCGTGTTCCACATAATGTGCTTGCTCCTGAGCTCGAGCAGGATCCCTGCAGGACAACTGCTCCTGTGAATCCATCTTCCAGCAAGACTCACACAAGAAAACGTAGGTCCTCGAATGGTATGTCTCCTTTGGTCTGTAAGAAATGTAAAGACTGCATTGAACCGGATCAAAGTAATTGTCAAGATCTTCCAGGAGAAAGAAGCAATCGCACTGTGCTTTCAGATAATAGCTTCTTAGAAGAAATTTCTGATATTGAGACTGTGCTTTAGCTCCTAGAAATCTACATGATATTAAAACCGATACGACTGCTCGCCCCCTTTCCGGTGCATCTTGGAATTGCTCAGGTTACACTAATGTTATTGATACAGATTGCTGGTCTACCCTTAAATTTTATGATTTTATTTTTATTCAAGAGACATGGCTCCTATCCCCACACCCCATGGATGGCTTTCATGCCATATTTCAAAATGCTTCTAGATCAACCATGGGTCACAATGCTGGGGGAATAGCGATTTTATTAAAAATCGAGTGTGCATGGGAAGTACTTAAAATCTGGGCTGACATTCCTGGAATCCTCGCTATAAGATCTAAGAATGAAAAATTGTTTAGGAAGGATCCCACTCATGTGATAATGATAAATCTCTATATTCGCCCTTGCTTCCTATCTGCACTAGATGATTACAAATTCCTTAAATGTTTTGATTCTTTTCTCCAGCAGCTGAACACAGATTATCCTAATGACATATTAATCTGTGGTGGAGATTTTAACCTTAATCTAATGCACCCTTTGCTATTTGAGGATTGGGAAAAGGAACACGGGATCACTCAACATTGGCACCATTCTCCGAATTATATACCCCCTAAACTATCCATTCCAGCAAGAAGAACAATTGAAATAATCATGTCGAATGGCCTCTGCATTGTTAATGGCAGATTTCCGCTATCTAACATTGAATTACCCACCTTTCGCAGAGGCCAGCAATCTTCAATTATAGATTATTTTTTAATTAGTTCTCAACACCTGCCGCTTATCTCCTCACTCGAATACGAATGGTCCATAAAAAGTGATCATACTCAGCTCCATTGTGTATTCTCAGTAGCTAGCGAACCGCATAACCAGGAAAGTAGGATCCTAGGGCCCGAGGTAATAATAAAAAACAAAGTAAGAACCTACCTCAATCCGACTCAGCTATACAACTTTGGCAATAAGTTGATAACACAGATTGAGCAAATCCGTCTTACTCCTGATGCCATTCTACCCTCCTATAACAAGGCCATTGGGCAGATGTGCAAGGCCCTGACAATCACTATTGAACCCACTACCAAGCAAACAGATAAATCCATTCAACCCGAGTGGTTTGACGCTGAATGCAAACTATTAAGAAGAAAGCTTTGGCGTGCAGCCACATCAAACACAGATTTTAGATATAAAGATTATGCGGATTTAAAGATTAAATATAAGCATCTAATAAAAAGCAAAAAGAAAATTGCAGCCTTTAAGACTGCTGAAAATATCACTAGTACCTTGATTCTGTGTGACCTTAAGTCTTTTTGGCATACTATGAACATCTTGCTGAGAGATGGTAGCCTGACTACCCCCCTAGCACATGTCTTAGAAAGCTCGTGGACAGATCATATACAAAAATTATATAACAATTCATCGGAGACCATGGCCCTAGAGGTCCAGGAATGTAATCCTGGCTGGTCCAAGGCCTCCCTCTCCCAAATAGTCGAGCGCATAGGAAGCCTTAATCCCTCTAAGGCCCCCGGCCCTGACGGTATTCCCCCATGCTGCTTTAAACTAAATCCTAGCGGCTGGGGAGCACTTATACGTCCTGTAATAAATTATGCTTTAGATACTTACATGGTCCCAGATTCCTGGAAGGGGTCCACTCTAATCCCAGTGTTCAAAAAAGGAGATCCAGCATCCCCGGAAAATTACCGACTCCTGGCTATCCTGGACACCCCTGGTAAAATCTTCGCATCGATCCTCTTAGAGGAACTTACAGCTTGGTGTGAAGTTAATTCCATCGTTCCGGCGTCCCAGATGGGTTTCCGCCGTAAACATTCTACTGTGGATAACATCTTAATTGTAAATACCCTGATAGAGAAATACTGTAAACTCAAAAGATACCCTCTCTATATGGGTATGATCGATTTTGAAAAGGCGTTCGATAGCATAGATCGTACTCGCCTTTGGCAGAAACTCCTCCAATTGGGCGCTGATGAGAGACTAGTCAAGGCTATCTCCAGTCTCTATTCAGACACCTGGGTCAAAATTAGAGTAGGACCCAATAATGATCTTTCTAGAAAAATCAAAACAACGTCTGGACTTAAGCAAGGGTGCGTACTTGCTCCCTTATTATTTAATATATACATCTCTGATCTGCCTCAATATCTAGTAAACTCTGATATGATCCCCCCGAAAATTGGCGACAGCCCCATCAGCATACTTATGTATGCTGATGACACGGTCCTACTAGACCTAACCCAAAAAGGTCTTCTCGCATTGTTATCCAGGCTAGCTGAATACTGCTGCATAAATAAATTAAGAATTAACTATAAAAAATCTAAAATCATGGGGTTTGGAAAAAGAAGCTTGCCATTAAGGTTTTCCTCTAATGATGGCTACTGTGAATACGTGGATAAATTCGTATACCTAGGGTACACTCTCTCCTCTAAAGGAGATGCTAGGGCACATCTTGACACCCTTAAGATTAAAAGTAGGGCCCTAACTGTAACTATAAACAAACTGAGAAATCACATTTCATTAGGCGATATACGCTCCTTTCTTTCACTTTACTCCGCAAAATGGCAATCTAAATTACTATATGCGGTCGAGACCTGGGCCCCCTTTTCGCATGTTGACTTGAAAAGATATGATGCCTATTTTTGGAAAATGTTGATGCAACTCCCACAATGTGTACCTATTGAAGCTATATTTTTGGAATGTGATATTTCCTGTCTTGAAGCAAAAGCAGATATAAGATTCATGAATTATTATATGAAAATTATGTCAGGGCAGGGCTCTCACCTCGCTAGATCCTGCCTTTTAGAAATGTTAGAAAGTAACTTTCAGTATAGTTACACCTGTCATTTAAAGTATGTATGTAAAGAAGCTATGATCGATGCTTTGATGTCTAATCATGTATTCAACCAGTCTGATGCCACCACAATAAGAGAGCGAATTGAGGTCATGCATTTCGCTAAGCACATTTCTCACTGTCAGCGGTTGTCTTCCTTAAATTTATATATGAAAGTTAAAACGCATGCGCAGTGCGAAAAATATCTTTTGCAGGGAACGTCGTGGAAGGTCTCTAGAATGTTTTTAAAGTTCAGATTCAATTTAATTCCTTCCAAAAAATTCACTAATGTAAGAGAGGACAATTGCTCTATATGTAGTGATGTAGCTGACACTTTAGAACATGCTTGTACTGTTTGTCCATTAACCAAAGACCTAAGAATGCAATGGCTTGACAAATATAATGAAAACAACAACCACACTGATTTATCACTTGTACTGAAAGAAACTGAATATTCTGAGATAATTCGAATTTACATATTTCTGAAATTGATGTTCAAATTGAAGAACTGGAATTTTTGGTGACATTGTATATTTTTTATTTTTTTTATTTTTTATTATTTTTTAGAGGTACACAAGTGACAGTGAATTCAAACATTTATAATTATAAATGAAAACAATCAGAAACCTGGACAAAAGAAGGAAACATCAATAAACCAAGTTTCTAAACATTATTCACTATCTAAATAAGAGATTAAGGCATTCCATTTAGTGCGAAATTTACTGTCTATACTAGAATTCAGTAGGGCACAATTTTTTTCCAAATAATAATTTTCTAACATAAATGAGTACCAGTGGGTTACAGTTGGAGGGCTGGACTCCTTCCAGTTACGTGCAACAATAATACGGGCAAATGTAATCGCAATAAACACAAATATCCGATAGAACATAGAGCAGTTTGGAATGGAAAGAGGAAAAAAAATCTGAATAATATTAAACTCAAAAGGTTCTCCCAAAATAATATTAATTCTAGCAATAACATCATTCCAAAAATTCGAAAGTTTTGGGCATGAATAAAACATATGGACTATATCGGCAGAGCTATCCAGACATCTAGAGCAGCTGGCTATATGGTTCGGGTACCATTGATTTAATTTGGATGGTGTAAGATACCAAAGGGTAGCCAATTTAAAATGATGTAAACGCTGGTGAGTAGTGGTTAGCCAATAACAGGCAAATTGTAAGTTCTTATGCAATGTATCCTCTGGTAATAGCTCGTTGATTTTTAATGCCCAGCGACGTTCAAGGGTAGTTAAATCATTTGTGCATGTGGATCTAAATATCTGGTAAGAAGCCGATATAGTACCAGACCCTATTACGGTTTTTCCTAAGAATTCCTTCACAGAAACATTGTAGAGATCAATGGAAGAGGAGTTTTGATTTATCCAGTCTCTAATTTGAAGGTACTTAAAAAAGGTTCTTCTAGGGATACCCTTAGTTTCTAGATCAGCAAAGCTCATTAGTTGTCCCCCTAAATAGAGGTGTTTCAGATACAGAATTCCTTTACTTTGCCATTCTAGACTAATGTTATCTGTAAGATCTCGGGGTAGATCATCATTTTGCCAAATAGAGGTATAACAATGATATTTCGGAAAGGCGAGATGCTTACGGATCTCTGACCAATTTCGAGAGTAATTTTGTAGACTTTTAAGTCGTACTTTTTTGAAATATTTGGGGCTGCCAAATTTCCTCTCATTTTTAGTTCCCAGCCATGATATTGCCAACTCGATGGATTGTGAGTAGGCAATATCCCAATTGAGTAGCGCCTTCAAACGGCTGGCAATTGCAGCCCAGCAGTACATTTGGAAATCGGGTAAAGATAGTCCTCCATACTGCCATTGATTGCAAAGTTTTTGTCGAGCCCTACGAGGCACTTTATGTGCCCAAATGAAGTCTGAAATGCTAGTGTTTATTAATTTAATGTCAGTTGTCGATAAGTGAATCGGAAGTGCACGCATTATGTATAGAAACTTTGGTAACATGTTCATTTTTAAAAGGTTGATCCTTCCAACTATAGTGAGGGGTAGTTTTGCCCAGCGTTTACAACTTCTGTTCAGATTGGATACCTGCGTATCAATGTTGTGTTGAAGCATCATAGAGAAGTCAGATGATAGCCAAACACCAAGATATTTCATGAACTGTTTAGGTTGTAGTGTGGAGTGAGCTATATTGACATTCAAAATTTCAGTCTTGTCCATATTTAACGAGTAGCCCGAAAAGGTTCCAAATTCTTTAGCCAGCGAAAAGACCGTATTGAGAGACAGGTTTGGTTCGTGCGTTATCAACATGGCATCGTCGGCATAAAGTGCAAGGTTAGTACTCTGATGTGGGCACTTTGGTGGAATATATGGAGGTATTGAGTTAGATCGTCGAATACGTTCTGCGTACGGTTCAAGGTAGATAGCAAATAAGGTTGGGGATAAGGGGCAACCTTGTCTAGTCCCTCTCCGTATAGGGAAATATTCAGAATGTTGAAAGTTGATTGTAACTCTGGCAGAAATCTGATAATATAAAGCTTGAATCGCTGCTATAAATTTTCCGGGAATTTGCATGTATTTCATTGTGCTCCACAAAAAAGGCCATTCAACCTGGTCGAAGGCTTTCTGAGCGTCGAGACAAATTAAGCTAAGAGGTGTATTTGTAGTTGTAGCTATATCAATTAGTGTGGCTGCCCTGTTGGTGTGTTCCGTAGTATCTCGTCCGGGCATAAAACCATGTTGATCATTAGGTATTAATAAGTGAATATGCTGAGTTAAACGGTTAGACAGAATTTTGGAATAAATTTTGTTATCTGAATTAATTAATGTGATTGGTCGATACGAGCCACATAACTCAGGGTTTTTACCACTCTTGTGGAACACAATGATTCTAGATTGCCCCCAGGAATTCGGGGGAAGTCCAAGTTGAAATACTGAATTAAAAAGAGGTTCTAATAATGGAAGGAGAGGAGAGAAGAAAGATTTATAAACCTCAATAGGGATTCCATCCTCTCCAGAGGCTTTCCCTAAGGCAAGAGAAGTAACCGCTTCCTTAATCTCATTTACTGAAACTACTGTTTCTAGATCCCTTTGTGCGGTTAGGGTAAGATGTGATAATGGAAAAGCTCCCAGATATTCCATAATTTGATGATCATTAATACTGTTCGTAATATGACTAGTATACAAATCCCGGTAAAAGGCACAGAAGCAGTCAATAATCTTCTGCTCACTTGCCTGAGGTTGTCCCTGCTGATCTTGAATAGATGTAATCCTATTATGTGCCAATTTATCCTTGGCTTGAAGTGCAAGTGTTTTGCTAATTTGCTCTGAAACTTCATATTTTTGTTGTTTAGAATCAGAATACAATTTAATGGCTTTCGTGTTATACGCGGCGCAAAGTTCCGCTCTAAAACGCAATAATTCCGGAAAGGTGTCCGCTGTGATTTGGTTATTAAAGATAAGATTAGCATGAACTTTCTCTAGATGCATTAATTTATCCTGATCTTCTTTCAAAATGTTTTGTTTCAGTTTTAGTTTTAATATGCAAAATGATGTACACCAACCACGAAATGTGGCCTTCCATGCATCCCATACCATTCGGATATCTGCTGAGTTAAAGTTGTTATTGACAAATTCTGTTATTCTAGGAATAATATAAGCTGTAAATGCAGCATCGTTCAATAATTTCCGGTCAAAAGTCCATTTGGGAATTTGGCGGGGGGGCTGAAAATATGTACTGATTTTTATACAAATAGCAGCATGATCTGATAATAAGATCCCTAAATGTTGGATCCTGCATTGCAGATTCCGAGAGGCTAAGCATAAGTCAATTCTGTAATAATGTTGGTGTGGTGAAGAAAAAAAAGTGTATTCGCGTTTGGTAGGGTTTAAAGAGCGCCAATGATCAATAAGGTTTAGTGTACACATTAATGAAATAGTGGCTTTTCGAGCATTATGTTTGTATTGTGAGATACTGCTGGAGGTTTTATCCAAGGTTTGATCTAGTATCAAATTAAAGTCCCCACACAGTATTATGTGGTCTGAGACTTCAGCTAGCTCGATTTCTAAATCCTGAAAAAATTGTGGTTTGTCTGGGTTGGGAGCATATATAGTTACCAAAACAAAATGTTGTTGGTTAAATATTATATGTAGTAAAACCCAACGTCCATTTTTATCGTTTTTGCTAGTAAGAACTTTTATGGCAGGGTTAAAAATAACCACTGCCACACCACATTTGTTACCTATGGCAGGACTAATGTATGCCTTACGCGCAAAAAGTTGTGTCAAATATCGGGTTTCATGAACGTCCAGGTGTGTTTCTTGAAGACAAACCAAATCACATTTAAGATCGTTAATATAAATTTTTGTCTTTTGACGTTTCAATCGGTCTTTCAGGCCATTGATATTCCAGCTAACAATTGAAAGTTCTGCCATACTTTAATAAGCAAAATGAAAAAAACAGGAAGAAGAAAAAGACAAAGATATTATAAAACATTACAATATCATAAACGTCCAAAATCGTTAAATCTGAAAAAAACAAATAAAAGACAAACCACCTGTGACCTCTATTTTCTAGGTTTAACCCCACACGAGACTCACCCAAGAATTGGGAAGAGCCCGTCCCCTGAAACCTCGTCAGCCAAGCCATGGCTGGCGGGGTTAACACCCTGTACCTTCCTTAAACCAAGGAGAGGGCATGCTCCCCCCCCGCTCCCACCCAGGGTGATGAGCACATCTGCCAAAAACAAGAAACAGAAGGGGAAGAGAAGAAGGAAGGGGGGAAAAGGCTCTAGTAAAAGTAACCATGGTAGGTATTACTGGTATATTTAATCTTGTATTGGCGCCGGAGCATGAACAGTCATAGTACTAGTTTGGGGGAGAGTTAAGGGAGGGAGGGCTCTTTGATCCCGTTGATCTGCTCGGCTATTTCTCCAGTTTTGATGGTGGCTTTGTGAGTCTTGAATTTGTTGTAAAATTTTCAAACCTTCCCTTTTCGTTAGTATCGTTTTTGTCTCATTTTGCCATTTAATTTTAAGACGGATTGATTTCTGGTACCAAACTTCGACTTGTAGTTTCTTAAACTGCGGAATTAATGCTTTTAAGTCCCATCTGCGCTGAGAAGTCCGTGGACTTTCATGCGGGAGTAGGTAATAAGTAAATCCGTCTTGGTGTATAGTATTCTTGATCTGAGCTACTTTTAGTACTTGCTCTTTTAAAGGGAAGGATCCAAAAGCAACCAGAATTGGTCTTGGTTTCTCACGTTTAGGGTCTCGATTAATAGGGTCTCGATGGGCCCTTTGGATATCACTTACAACTTGTGTTGCCAGTTCTTCCGTTAATAGAGAGGACTTAAACAATTTGCCAACAAAATCCAGTAGATCTAGGGAATTGCCCTCTGTTGTCTCTGGAATTCCCATAATACGAATATTATTTCTTCTGGCATGTGTGTCCAGACGCTCAAATTGCAGCTCCAACTGATCCATCCTATCATTAATCCCTCCCGTTTCCTTACTTAGATCTGAAACTTGATCTTCCGTACATTTAAGTCGGGATTCATGATTTTCCATTGTTTCGTACAGCGTATTAAAAGAGCATTCAAGGCCTTTAATAGAAACATGCACTTCTTCCAGCTGAGATGTTATCTTTACTTGGTTATTCAGAATATCTGTGCGCATATCCTGAACATTCGTTGAAAGAGCTGTAACTGCCGAGACTAAATGATCCAGAGTACTGTAAAGCTCATCCGAGATTGGTTGGGGTTTATTGTGCTTACGTTTATGACTGTTAGATTTCTGAGGAGGAAATTTCAGCCCTTTATAGGTTTTATGCAGGGGTTTAGTTGAACCAGAGGCCAGATGGCTTGCACATTTACCCTCATTGCTGGTTTTGGGGTCAATTGGTTGTACCGAGCTGGTTGTGTCTTCTTGATCCAGATCTGGGCCAGAGCTCTGAGAATTTTGGTGGCATGATGCACTCAGCAGCTGGGTGTTATTTAAAGAAAGAAAAGGGTCTGCGAGTGGAAGTAACCCAGAGATGGAGGTATCAGTGTCTTTTGAAAGATTTTCGTTCGGATCCACAGTGTTCACCATGCCGCCGCCCATTATGGGTGGAGTCTCTGAAGGGGTGGAGTCAGGTATCGGCATATCCAATAACAGAGACGGCGGGGGAGGAGCGACCAGCGCTGCAAGTTGTGTATTCCCCGTGTCCGGGGGAGCCTGGCCTGCCGATGGGATCGAACCAAAATTCATAGAGGGGTCCCCCACTGGCGCTTCAGGTTCAGCTATTCCTGCGGGAGCAAGCCCACAGGACTCGGGTTGAGTCGGCACGCCCTGCCCAACTGAGACCTGGGACAGTGCAGTCAAAGCCGATGATTTCCTTCGAGCTCCCCCCCAGCACTCCGGTAGACTGCCACGGCGTGGAGCTGGTGGTGTACGCTGCATCTCGCCGGTCAGGATCTCCGCTGATCGACCCAGTGAGGACGAGGCTACTGCGGGTAAGAGATTTTGCTGCTCTGCTTGAAGTCTACGGTACGTCCGGGTTGATACAGTTCTTGGTTGGTTAAACTTAGCAATGAGTCGACGGGTTGAAATTTGCTGTAGCCTGTCGTTCACGTTCGAGTTCTTATCTTCAAAAAATGATGAGTCGCCTCGAGGGCGCAGATTATATTCCCTGCTAAGGCACAAGGGGTCTTGGGGGCGTTTAAACGACTTCAGCTGAGTTTTATTTGGCATCCCCAACCGTGGTTGTGGCCTCAGATCAATGAGGAAACTGTATCTGTGATAGCTGCACCGATGCCAGGTCGTGTAACCCGCTGCCCGAAAATAGGCTCCCATAAAGTCACAGAAAAGCCCAGCAAGGCGGGGCTAATCGAAGCTCTCGTCTTTGGCAATCCAACAGATTGTATGTTTCCAATTTTCAATTCCCAATTTCATGCTCCTTACTGCTTGGCGTATTGTCCATGTTGATTCAATATCCACAAAAATATCCTGCCCCCTTCTTTCTTGGTGTTATTCTGGTCATAAGTGCCCAGCCCCGGGAGAGAGAAGGAAGGGAGCTGGTGGTCAGCCGCCCAGCATGGCTCTTACCACGCTTCGTTCTCCCCTGAAATCTATTTTAGCACTGAACTGCTGGTTATCATGATTTAACTGAGCAGGAATAAACCATTGTTCATCCCTTTGCACTAGGTTAGCGATCATTCTTGTCTGTTTGCATTCTGATTCCTTCCCATTAGGGAACTCAGAAGCTTTCACTCTTAATGAGAAACGCAGACAATTCCCATCAAGTTCAGATTTCCATTCTCTATC
>JASANK010077702.1:0-11822 GCA_031753695.1 Desmognathus marmoratus | reverse complement strand
CACATGTCTCTGTACTGGAGAGTACAGGACATGCGCACTGCACAGAAGTCGAGCATGGTATCAGACAGCTCCATAAGTGTCACTGACTGTGAGCTACATTGACTGCGCTTGTGTAATGTGTGCAATTGCCAGAAAAACATCAGATTCATTACAGGGTCATCTTTCAGTGGCAGGCGCTGGAATCCTTCTGCTTGATAACTCTGCGCTGCCTGCCCTGTGAACCCTTCTGTCTCGTGATGAAGGGGTGATGTCAGAAGGCTCCCACTTTCTGGGGAACACATTTTACCAGCTTGCAAGTCTTGCGTTCTGGGAAAAAGGGATGAAACTTGCCTTTGTTTTTTATTATTTATTTATATTGCGGTGCTCTGTGGGCCTAACTCTCTCCCACTGTGCTGCTGGCTGATGAAAGGCGATGGCATGTGCGGGAAGGGTTATCAATTCAATCAACAGTGTGCTAATAAAATGCAGATAAATACGTGCACTTTGTTAACTTAGTTTTGCAGTGGCGCCTGGATGATGACACTGGCGCGCTGCTGCCTTTGTCATGATGGGAAGTCGAATGACTCATGCACCTTGCACTTGCGCAGTTGCAAGGACATGCTTACTTCAAAGGAAGAAATAGAGGAACCTGATTCAGCAGCAGCCGCTAAGTTTGAAGGGGGCGTGGCGTAAGCTGCTGCGATTTTTCGATTACCGTGTATGCGTTTGAAAAACGTCCAATTTACTTTTTGTTCACATGCATATTGCACGATTTAAGGCAGACTTTCATATGCATGTTAAATATCGCGGTCCTCATTTCTGCCCAAAGTGCACCTTTAAACTTGTAATATGTTGGCAAAAGGAAACCGATGGTAAAACTGTTTTACCAACAGTTTTACCATCGGTTTCTACTTACCACCCAACTCGTAATCAGGCCCGAGACATGTAAGGGGCTGGCGACATGAGGTTCTACTAAAGAAAAGTGCAAATGTGTAGAACCCCCACCCTCCTGGTGGTGTGGGGTTCTACTAAGAGGAACAGCAAGTGCGCAGATCCCTGACATCCTAGCAGTTCCTAGTGCAGGAACACCCGCTAGGAAGCGCTCACTATTGCCTGTTTTTTGTCACCCTGAGTGACAATGCTGCTCACGGTGCACTGGGCATGCGCACCAGTTTGGTTCTGGTCACTGGGCATGCACTCTGTGCGCTCAGTGACTAACGATTCTCACTATGGTTATGATTCCACATGTGAAATATAAATCACAGATTTCAGCAGCAGGTGCTTGAACCTCAGTTATATTTCACAATTAATGCTCAATGGTAACACAATGGTAAGACAATCCTAAGATCCTGAATTCAACCTGTGCAGCTCAACAAATCTCACACTGAGAAACCCAAAAGCATACAGAGCGCCCATCCCCCATCCTTGCAGAACCCCCCCACCCACGCACACCCCTTGCTCATAAGGAGTTGCAATGCAGAGCCAAAGACAGTGCAAATATTTGTCTTGCCACAAGGTGGTGTTTTTTTCTGTTCCTTTGTTAGTGCAGTGTTGTCTCACCCCAAGGGTGCATTTATCAATGCAGGAGGGGGAGGGTAACTGCCTGCGGGTGTTTGGGAGGGGGCTGCATAAAGGAGTGAAATATGTTCAGTCTGTGAACTCTCTGAAACTGCTGAAAAGTGCTCTTCCGGTCACCTCTCCCCTCCTCCATAGAGAATCCTGGCCCCTTAGGGGATAAAATAAAAGCTTGCTATAGAATATGGTGCGGTGAGGGAAGGGCGGGGGATTCTGCTTTGCTCTATAGCCAAAGATGGGGCATCTGAAGGGAACAGCAACAAATGAATGTGAAGGAAAAATCAGTATAAACTCTCACCTTCAGCATCTGAACCGTCACTGCCATCGCCGTAAACTACACACTCCCACTGCGCAAACTCAACAGAGTAGTCTCTCTTTTCTGCGCATGCCTGTTTTGTTTATGTGCCAATGGAAGCCGGGGAAAGGGGTTTGTGTTTAGTTCTCTATTAACCCTTTCACCATTCTCCTTGAGTGCACACACTTTTCACTAGTATTCCAACACTTAATTAAATAAACCTTCAAAAAGCACAGGGGGTGCAGCCCACCTCTGAGGATGGGCCAACTGGGCTTGAAACAATTGTCCTGCATCTCCTTTTTGCAGCCAAGTTGAATTTTGCCAAAATTGTTACCTGAAGATATTCGACTATGGTCAATTTGTGATTAGGATTTTGAATTATTATGATTTTCTGTTTGTGATCTTTGGCTTTTTGAAAGATTGTTGATTATGAGTCTAACAAATGCTCTTGTTCTGTGGCACATTCCCCATTGGCCACAGTTTATGGCTATTTCCCTTCCTCCAATAGACCTCCAGAGTTTCTTGAGCCAAGCTTCCTTGGCAGCCACCTACTGTGAAGCTCATAATACTTATTTCTGGACTTAGCCTCTCTTCCTGGGTCTCCTAGTCTGGTAGTCTCAGTTTCCTTATTGTTAACCCCAGTGTGCATCTTGCCCCAGTCTCCCTTTCCTGCTTCTGGCAGCATTCCAGTTATTTCTGGTATAGCCACTTATACATACTTTCCAGCATCCTGAGACCCCTTCATCTTTTGCCTCCCAAGGCATGCTGCTGTTCTGTGGCACATTCCCAATTAGCCACAGTTCATGGCTATTTGCCATCCTCCTGGGGAAATGCATATTCACCAGATTGCTAACCCCGCTTCAGCTCTTTGCGTTACGCCTTTAACACATGTCTAAAACTATTGTTTGTTTCTTAGAGCTCTTACTAATCATCTTTGTATTTCTTGTGCTCTTTGGGATGACAAGGGGCCCTTCAATTCTTGAGTTATTTAAAGCAAGTAAAAAGCTCTCACTAAATACACAAAAACTTCAACACTTCCCACCGAGAATAGCAGACCTGCTTACCACAAGCCTGCTGAAACTACAGTTAGAGACAAGCAGGAAGCTCCCATTTTGTACCATTAGGCGCCCCCTTTCACATGAGACGTGGTCGGAACGGCTTCCAGTTTCCACTATGCGTCTGTACCTTCTTGGCTTACTCTTTCTGCCCTGGTAACTCCCCAAACACTATCCTCCTTGTGACATTTTATTAACCAGAGCAACTCTGTTGTCTTGCAACCCAGTCTCCCAGATGTCTCTGGAGACTGTAAAACAAACCCTCTGCACAGGGTGCTTAATTTTCAGCTGCAACTTGTGAACAATTTTGTTTAATATCAAAAACAGATTTAATTTCCCTATTAGGAGACATGGGCCCACTTACTTTCACCAGTCACTTGGGTCTCATGTATATATGTCCTGTCTCCAGAAAACATGTTAAGCCCTTTACGGCTATTGACACATCAGATGTGTTAAAGTTTATTCTGACCATGCACAAGTTCACTGAATCTACCACTGGAATAATCTTTTGTTCTGGGGTTCTGGTAAGTATTTCCATTCATGTTACCCCATCGCCCATCAGCCTTTAGCTCAATGTACTTAATCCTATCACAGTGATCTGTGGTCTGCATGCTAGCCACGTTCCTTTTTTTAAATAGCGCTTGTTGCAGCGTTAGGCACTTTTTTTGTCTCGCCTTAAGCCCAGTTAGACTTTATGTCCCTAAGCAGAAAATACTTTAATGCCTCAATGCTCCATGCAAGGTGAATAATAAGCCATATTTAGGCATTATTACTCAAATTTGCATCTTGTACTTGTAGGGCAGGCTGAGCTAAGGGTCCAGCTATTGGTCTTGTCCGTGACGCCAGTGTTACACCCAAACTGCATGTTATTCATGGACCCTGTTGCCAACCCTCCTCAGTTCCTTTCTCCCAGCATCGCACTTGCCTTACACTTCCACCTGGCCCATATTGCCAAACCGTCCGTTTCACCTTATTACATTAGTTATTGCAGCCGAGTCTTTTATTGATGTTAGTGGCACCCCAGATGCTCATTCCCTACCTATGTGGGCATTGGCTGACTTTAATCACTGTTCCGTGACCCCACATCCTGAACTGCTAATATTCCGTAACACCAGGCTCACACTGCACCACAGGCTTAGTGTAGCGCCTGTTCTGCGTGCGTTCCTTTTAGACATTCATAGTGCCAGATCTGTATGCAGGCTTTATTTCAGAGGCCAGTACCAACCCAGTACTACAACAGCTGGTCATATTTGTTTTTGGCGTCCATATGCCTCCCAAATGCAGTCAGCCACCAACCAAAGCTGAGATTTTAAATGCAAGTTATATTACTTTGCTTCTTTGCTACCCACTTGCTGCACTGAAGCTATTGGCTTCATGTAAAATGGTGCCGTCCTTTCTAAACCTGAAATTGCCACTGGTCTCAGTGCAAATGGAGGTGCCACACCAGCTCAGTTTCCCATTTTTGCTAAATCTAGTACAAGTCTTTTGGGTGAAATGCATATCAAACAAATATTCCTCTCAGATTTTACTTTATTCTGGTGTCCTATAAAACCAGCATCATTAATATTATTAGCATCTTTCCATAACACATTTAAATCAACCTTGTTCAGATTATTAGCCTCTTTGCTCCACAAATTTAAACCAACATTCTTTTATATTTAAAGCATCTTTGCTTTGTTATTTCATTACCTGCCTGAGGCAGCTTCGCTACCTGCCTCCGTCGGTCACAAGCCCCCGCGGTCTCCCGCCACTCACTCTGATCAGCTGTTCCCTCCAGAGCACTTGCCTTTAAAACATTGTCGAGACCAGAGCGCGAGCTCCACATGGCCCCGCTGTGAAAAGGCTTCAATTATTTCAATTAAATGCAGCTGATGCTGCTCCCAGCTTCACAGCTGGTACTGAGCCCGGCAGCGGGTGAGGGCTCACCTGAAAGCTGACATTTGTCAGCTTTCAGATGAGCCCTCCCGAGCACACACTGTTTTCAGGGATCTGAATTCAGATCCCTGAAAAACTGTCCTGTTCTGACGCAGAAAGGCTTTCTACAGTGCCTATAGTATCTGTGCGTCATGCATGCGTGACACACAGATGCTACAGGCAATACCGGCATCCATTCTCCGTACCAGCACAGAGTGGGCACAGAAGTGCCCGCTACTTGCCGGTGTGGAATACAGATGCCAGGAGGGGCTCACTGGATAGCTGCCAATGTCAGCTGTCCAGTGAGCCACTGCCCACTGCACGATCCATAAACAGGATTGTGCAGTGGGTTCCATCATGCAACAAGGATTTTTATTATTATATGAATTGGGGATCAGCAACCCCCTCACCCTCCACTAGCACCAGGGACATTATAAACTGTAGCGGGTAGGCCCCCAGCCTACCCCCAAACACCTTACCCCAACAGCCTCATACCTACCACTTATGCAATTGCATCAGTAACTGCATTGTAAAAGTGAGACATAATCTTTTAGGGAAGGGGACCTGGACTAACCCTTCCCCCACTAGCCTCAGGGACATTATATAAAGATATTAGGGAGTAGACCCCTATCCTACCCCCAAACCCCAACAACAGCTTCATGCAATGGCAACAACTGCTGAACTCTAAAGATGAGATAGATTTTATTTTATGGAGGGGTACCTGGGACATCCTTGCCTCCTATTTTATAAATGGCCTTCAGGCACCAGTGCTTCCAACCTACTATTGCTGCTGCTACTACTACCACAACCACCAATACTGATGTCACTGCTACTAGTGCTATTACTACTGTTACTACTACCGTTACTTCTACTACTGCTGCTATTATTACTTCTACTGCTGCTGCTACTATCACTGCTGCTGCTACTACTGATACTGCATATCAGCAACCAATTTACTGGTAAGGAGTAGGGGTACATAGGAGAAGGTAGCTTGTGTGGTTGCCTGGATGTTGTGGCACCTGTTCTGAAGCCAATATGGCATGAACCTGTCATTTTCCCACTTATCACCAGGCATGGTAGGTTTCATTTTGTGCCCCCTCTCTCGTCCAGTTCCACTTTGCCATCCCAACTTCCTCCACCAATCTCCCATCACCCCTTGCCCTGTCACCATGGTTGCAGGATTCTACAACACTGGGCTCCCAGAGCTCAGAGACAGTGGCTGTGATGTTCTCCTGGTGGTGAAGCTGACCAGTTGGTTGTGCCTCAATAATCCTTTTACTCAAACCATAAATGTTATGTTATGTTATGTTAAATCGTACTTATATAGCGCCCATGACCCCCATTTGGGGCTTTACGGCGCTGACCTGGTGCCCTTTTTGGAGTCCTCCTATTGTGTGTCTAAAAAGGGGGGATTCTTTACTGTCGTTTGGCGAGACCGAGTTGGGAGTGTAGGGTGGTGTGGGCCTGGGGCGTAGTGTGCCTGGTGGGGCGTCTGGAGGTGTTAGGCGTTAAGGAAACATAAAGGATTTAGCATTCTTACCTTGGGCTTTGTGGCTCGGTACCCTTTGTCCTTCCGGTTCTCCTGGTGTCATCCTGGGCCTTTCGAGGCTGGGTGCTCTGGGGGGTGTAGTCTTGATGTGGATGCCCGGGTGTGGTCCCTCTGTCTCCTGTTGGCGAAGGGCCTGTCGAGGGGGGTGAGCTCGGTAGATGTGCCCGTCCCTGGGGTTGAGATTGTCTTGGTTGGGGGTGGTCTGGTGTTTGGGAGTAGGTTCCTTGTTGTTGAGTCTGTTGGGTCTTGTTATTGGTCTTGCTATTGGGGCCGGCTGTCGTGGTTTTGGATGAATAGCCAGGTCTTGGCGAGGGATCTGAAAGTTCCTCTGCTGTCAGTATTCCTGATTCTTGGGGGCAGGCCTGCCAGGTTTTGGGTGCCTGGTAGGAAAAACTGGATTTGCCCCATTTCGTTGTCCTCACTCTGGGGATTTCCAGGTTGGTGTCTTCTGAGCCGCGGAGGGTTCTGTTGGGTATTTTCCTGTGCAATTTGTCGTGGAGGTATTGGGGGGGTTCCTGTGGAGATGGCTTGGTGGGTGAGTGATAGGATCTTGAACGTGATCCTCCTGCTGATGGGAAGCCAGTGTAGGGCTGCCAAGGCGGGGGTGATGTGTTCTCTTCTCGGTGTCCTTGTGATGAGCCTGGCAGCCGCGTTTTGGACTCGTTGGAGGATGTTGATGCACTTTTTTGGGGCACCGGCGTATATTCCATTTCCGTAGTCCAGTCTGCTGAGCACCAAGTGGGGTGGAGACTCGCAACTCCCTGTCTGTTAGGAAGTCGATGATCCATTTTTTGCAAGTGCCGTTTATTCCGATGTCCGTGAGTCTGGCCTCTAGCGTGTTGTGTTCCACGGTGTCGAAGGCTGCGGAGAGGTCAAGGAGGAGCAGGGCAGCGGCTCCTTTGGAGTCGGCTTGGATTTTCAGGTCGTCCCACAGGGCTATAGTCGCTGTTTCTGTGCTATGTTTGGGTTGGAAGCCGGATTGGGTGGGGTCCAGTAATTGGTTGTTCTCAATGTGGGTGCTAGTTTGGTTCGCGACTATCTTCTCTAGGATTTTAGCTAGGTATTTGCTGTTGACAATTGCCCTGAAGTTGTCTCCTATCTTTGGGTCGAAGCCTGATTTCTTGAGTAGTGGCTTGACGTGTGATGTCTTGAGTTCAGGTGGGACCGTTCCTGTTTCCAGGGACTTCTTCACGATTTCCCAGATAGGGGTTCCTATTAGGTCGCATTCTGCCAGTTTTCTGTAGATATTGTGGGGGCATGGGTCGTCCTGTGAACCGGCCGATCTGTTCTTCTTTAGGAATTTTCGGAATTCTTCTTTTGATGGTATGGTGAAGTTTTCGAGTGCCGGGCGGGGGTTGGTTGGTTGGTGGTTGGGTGGTGGTCGCGGGAAGGGCAGGGTTCTTTCTTCTTTTCTGGGCCCTCGGTAAGTTTTGTTTTGCCTTTAAGCTCTTCAGCCAGGGATTGGATCCTTTGGTCTAGGTGGTATTCTTTGTGGATGAAGTGAGTTGCCATGCGTTCACAGAAGTCTTGTGATGTTGGTTCCTCTTTCGGTTTCCTGGTTGAAATTTGTTCTTTGATCAGTTTGAAGAGTTCTTTCCCTGCTTGCTTGGCTTCTTCGACCCTCCTGGAAAAGTGTTCTCTCTTGGTTCGTTTCATGGCGGTTTTGTAATTCCTTAGGCTGTGCCGGTAGAGGAAGAGATTGTGTTGGCTTTTCTCTTTTTGCCAAGTTCTGAGCTTTTCTCTGCAATCCTTCTTCAGTAGTTCTGTGGCGGCTGTGAACCATAGGTTCGGTCTGTAAGGTCCCTTGTGGGTTCTGGTTTTGATTGGGAGGATCTTGTCGAGTGCTCTGGATATGGTATCCTCTAGATGGGTGATTGCTTGTCCGATGTTGCCTTCCGGTAGGGCTGCTTCGCTCTTGTTTTCTGCCACCCTTTGTTCTGTGAGTTCCTGGATAGCCGGGATCAAGGTGTTTGCCACATCGAGGTCTTTCCATTTTCTGTTTCGGGATGTGTTTCCTCCTGATTTGGGGGGAGTGTTGCCTCTAGCCAGGTGGAATGGTATAAGCCAATGGTCTGTCCAAGGTAGTGGGATGGGGTGGATGGTCTGGAGGTCTATATTGTTCTGGAAATAGATGCCATCAAAGCAGTTCCCTTTCCGGTGAGTGGGTTCGGTGATCCCTTGAAGGAAGTTGAGGGCTTTGAGGTTGTGAAGGAGGTTCTTGGTCATGTTTTCGTCTGGTCGGTTTGTCTTGACGTTGAGGTCTCCCAGGATTATGAGCTTGTTGTGTTTGGTTATGAGTTCCCCTGCTGCGTCGGCCAGGTTGTCGGCGAAGTTGGAGTCCTCTTTTGGGGGTCGGTAAATAAGAAGGAAGGATAAGGTGTTTGTTGGGTCCAGTGTGCATTTCAGCAGGAGGTGTTCACATCTCTCTAGTTTTAGATCGTGGTCTTCTACTACCTTGAAGGTTTCTTTGTATATCAGTGCTAAATGCCTCATCTATAGACTGTTCAAAACAAATTGGCAACAAGTCAATGGGATGGAACCAGCAATCACATTGGAAAACAAGGCACAACACAACCAAAAGTGCAGCCTGTATAAGATTTAAGGGGCTGAAAAATACAAGTAGGAGACAGCCACAGCATTTGAAGGTAAGCGAGCTGCAAAGCACACAAAAATTTAGATAAATAAAACTTAAAACAGGTGGTGCCAGCCAAGCCAACAAAAAGCTTTTACCTTGATTTTGTACGACCCTTGCACATACAGCACAGTTCAGTGCATTAAATTTTGCACATTGGGCAACCAAACGCAATAAATAAGTGATATGCCTCTGGTGAGGGTGGTAAATAAGGAGACAGCAGGCCAGAGAAATTAAGGGAGGATCTTTATATACGTCAGCTCTTTCGGTAAGCCTGTATAAAAGTGAGCAAACATCAAACAATCTTCCTATATCTTCTATATTCAATATTCACTCTCTTGAAAAACCTCTGGTGCAACCAGAGGTGCAACCATAAGCTCTGCAATTATGTAAATTCTTTCAACTACATCAGAGCATTATCTTACTACTATCATTACTAAAACAATCTAATAATGACAGTTTTCCTTTCAAAGTGAAGTCCCATACACCCTTTCACCACAGTCTCTGAAGCTTGCTGGACAGCAGTCCGCTTGAACTCATTTGTCCAGTGAAAGTTCTGTTTTCCATAGTTCACGTTGCCTACATCCGCTTCCAATAAATTCTACCATCAGTCACAATGAGCCACATTCGGCTCGGACTTTAATGCTTCTTCGCATGCATTACGTCTCCATTCCCGAGGCGACAGTATCTCTAGCCGCCCTCTTGCTTCACCAACTCAGATTATCAGTGATGCATGCACATCTCCGCGCGTCCTCCTGACAGACTCGGTCACGGACACTGACACGCTCGGACGCGTGTGCGTCATCAGCAACAGCTTCCCTCTGCGCCTGCGCTCCGACGGTTCGTTCAAGTCAGTTGCGCGTTCTGTGTTTCAGCGTACGGAGCTCCTGCATCCCTCCACTACAACGGCCACAAGGCCACACTTCTATAGATGGTCTCGGCCTCCAGGCCAGCACGGTCAGCTGAAGGCAACTACCTACACCGCCGCTGCTCCCCATACACCGCTCATGAGACCCATCTGCTTTGCCGAACGGCAATCCGCCACCAGGCTAATCACAGCACCAGGCAAGATCGACAGCTTCCTGGATCATATCTCCCGGACCATCGGCCTCAGTATGGAACCTCCTTGCAAGCAGTGCCATTCCACTCAGCAGTTCATAGCAGGTACGTTGGTTGCTCCATGAAATGAACTATCAGCTCCAAAAGGCACCATCCATACCCCAGCCTCATACCTTCTGTTGTGTATTGTATTCAGGCGGCATTGGCTTAAAGTTGAGCAGGCCCAGTTCCAGGCAAGCTCCAACAGGGCAATCTTTAAGATATCCGACCAGGCCAGGTTGTGTGAGATAAATGGGTAAATCATCAGCACCAGTTCTCCTCTTAAAATTTAGTGGGTCCAAGATCCTCGTCGCCATTGATATGTCTCTGGTGAGGGTGGTAAATAAGGAGACAGCAGGCCAGAGAAATTAAGGGAGGATCTTTATATACGTCAGCTCTTTAGGTAAGCCTGTATAAAAGTGAGCTCTAACAGACAGCAGTAGATGGAATAGAACTCAACATTCCAGACCCTTCCAGCAGCTTATGCCAGATACAGAAGGGAGAGGGAACTCACTAAAACAAGATATAACAATAAGGCTCCCGGTTTTATGGTATTTACTTTTTAGCCATTACTTTCTGTATTCATCCATATTTATGTTTTTAGCATTTTTCATGTATTCACACATATATACAGCCTCATTATGAGTTTTGCTTTAGTGGTAACATTTGAGTAAATGCTGCCTAATTATGAGCTTATAATGAATTTCAAGTTCAAAGAGGGTTTTACTCAAACTTATAGTAAGGGTGGTTTAACACAGGCCCACCTGTATTATGAGTTTGAGTGAAACCCTCTTTGAACTTGAAATTAATTGTAAACTCATAATCAGGCAAAATTTACTCAAGTTTTACCACTAAAACAAAACTCATAATCAGGGCCATAATGAGGTTCTTCCAACCAACCCCATTCCAGATTGACACCCATATTGTGTACACCATACATACACCTGGCTATACTTCCCCCACTTCTGTACTTCAATAAATGTGCCAGGTGCTGCCCTAGATTCAGGAAATGCCATTTATTTTTGAGACAATTGACCAAAAAATGTGGTATCTTTTTTGAGTATGCAGTGTTCAATTCTTTTATTTCTGTTCTCATAGAATTTCACTTTTTCCCTCCTTAGTAAAAACCTACAATTCCTTTGCAAGACCCTAATTTTAGGATAATCAATGAGAGCAGATTTCCTTAGATCGAAGACTTTCCTCCACAAAACCCTTCTGGATGATTTGCATTCAACATCAAACCAGGAATCAGAAAGCAATCTATCATTATTAACAATGTTATTTTTAATATTCTTTTTCCTTATACTGTTAACCAATGTGCTTATACCAATGTTATTCTGAGTTATTATTTCATCCCATTGGAAGATAGGATTGAGGGACTCCAATTTATTAAAAAGAACACAGAAAATGTCAGAGTCACAATGAGCCCAATTTACATTTGTCAGTGCAACTATTTCAACAGAATTCACACAATCCATATCAGATAAAGAATGTTCTGTAGATCTTAACTGAAATATGAAGTGGACTTAAGTCCACTGCCCTAGTGGTCACTGTCACCTTCCCAAATATACCGGACTTCTTTAGACAAGGAAAAATGCTGCACCCTAGTCAAACAGAAATCAGTAAGTGATGACACATTACCCCTTTTAAAAGAAAAGTCATTTGGACCACTAGAGTAAATTCTTCTATAGATTAAAACAAAAATGAAACCAACTATGATGTCTC
>JASANK010066624.1:0-11822 GCA_031753695.1 Desmognathus marmoratus | reverse complement strand
TAGCAGTGCAGAAAGAGAGAAGGAAATTCGAAATGGCGAAGAAAATGCTTCGCGATAAAGGAATTCGCTATGGTATGATGTTCCCGGCGCGTCTCCGGATTGAGGCTCAAGGTAAAACTATTTTTTTCACCGACCCCCAGGCTGCATGTGATTTTGCGGAACGCAGTAGCGCCCCAGCCCCACCTCGCTCAGATAATGCAATGACAGATGAGGCCTAAGGATGAAGTGCCCCGATGTAATGAAATGGTGCGGGACATGAGAATGTAGGTGCGTTTTTTCACTTTGGCACTGCTATTGCAGCATTTTGACTTTGAAAATGGCCGCTGTGCTAATGGGACTCTTTTACCGCATGGCAGAAGAGGATGGGCACAGTCCCCGGTGGGGCAGTGAGCGGTGGAGCGGAGGGATTCGGTGACTTGATATAAACGTAAGGGCTGGAATGGTGATGGGGAAGCGCTTCCTGTGATGATACTTGATTGGCCGCCTGAAAGGCGGACTGTGCTCCTATTGGAAGCTCCATGTGACGTGAAGGCATTCGTGATTTCAGCCCTCCTGCACGACTCCCTCCAGTGGATACTCTAGGAAGATGCGGCGGGTACCTCTCTGTGGGCGAAATGTCGGACCGTGCGACTTCAGAGATTTCAACACTCCTGCGACAAGTGACAAGTGAATAGAACAGTTTCAGCAATTTATATTTGAACTAACGGGGGTGCGCGGAGCTCCCCTTCGCGTCGGCATGATGATCTCCAGAAGGTGTTATGGGTTTGGTGGTATTGTTTTTGTTAAGATGTTACTGTTTATTGAGTTTTTGTTTGATGACAGCAGTTTTGTAAAATGGACACTAGATAGTATGCAAGTTAATGGGGGAGGCGATGGAGGGGGAAGAGGGGAGATCTGGTTCCGTATGACATGGGATGGAGGTGGACTGAATGCTGGTCGGACTTATGTATTAAACTCCCAAAATGGGGGGCTATGTGATTAATTTTATGTCCTGGAATGTGAGAGGGATCAACGATCGGCTGAAAAGAGAGAGTGTGTTCCGGTATTGTGTGCAGAAAAAGATTGATGTAGTAATGATTCAAGAGACTCACCTCTATAAGGGAGGTAGAACGGCTGCAACGCAGATAGGAATGTTCACAGTCTATGGCTCGAGTTTTCATAAGGGCAGTAGGGGAGTTAGCATAATGATCCGGACTGCAATCCCATTTAAAGTATTAGACACATACCTGGATGACACTGGTAGGATACTGGTTCTGATGGGTGTATTGCTGGGTAATATAGTTGTGCTTGCCAATGTCTATGGCCCTAATTACGACACCCTGGAATTCATAGACAGAGTGTTTCAAATTCTGAGTAAATGGGATGAGATACCTTGGATTATTGGTGGAGATTTTAATTTTGTGCTTCATCCCTCCCTCGACAAGTCGTCGGCTTTGGGAAGACCTCTAGGTCAGAGCTCCCACAGGACACTGCAATACATGGATCTGTACAATATAGTGGACGCCTGGAGGGTTAGACACCCTGGGGCCCCGGGGTACACCTTTCACTCGGCAGTACATAATGTGAGCACATGGATCGACAGATTCCTGGTCTCTAATGTGGTCTTTTGCCAAATGTTAGATATAGGTACAGAGCCCAGGACACTGTCGGATCACTCCCCACTTGTTATGTCAGTTGGCTGGAGACCGAGGTACCATCGGCTGAGAAGTTGGTCATTTAAACCGGACGTAATGCGAGACCCAGCTATGGAATTGAAGATTAGGGAGTCGATTGACAATTTTTTTGTAGAGAATAAACCCCAAGACACGTCGAGACAGACGAGATGGGAAGCATTTAAGTGCACAATACGTGGTGTGATTGCTTGTGACGAGAGTGGTGTGCGGAAGATGCTGCTGAGGGAGAAATTGGAGTGTGAGAGGAAGATGGCTGATCTGGAAGGAAGGTATGCTGAGACACATGGCGAGAATGTAAAGCTGGAAATTCAACAACATAAGAAGCAGTACAGACAGTTAGTTACCAGAGAACAGCAGTTTCTCTCCAGGCCTAACTCTGCTAGATTCTACTGGCAGGCCGACAAGTCCAATACGTTGCTTGCGCGAATACTGAATAGGGGTAAATCGATGAAAGTGATACCTGAGCTTTTGGATGAAGAAGGGGAGAGTATATTTGATCCGAATGAGATTGTGTGCAGACTCGCCTCTCATCTACAAGGAATATATACCGAGAGGGTAGACATGAGTGCGGAGAGTACAGCAGAGTATGTAAGAAATATACGAATGGTGAGTCTGGATGGGGAAAGCAGCGCGTTGTTAGATGGGCCTATTTTGTTAAGCGAAGTTGAGTTAGCCATAAAAGAATTGCAAGCTGGGAAGGCGCCTGGTCATGACGGTTTAGGAACTGACTTTTACAAACTACTGCGGCAACGGCTGGCCCCAATACTCCTAGAAGTATTCAATGAGGCATATGACACGGGCGTACTTGAGGGTAGACTTAATGAGGCTAAGATAGCACTTTTGCCGAAGTCTGGAGGTGACCCCAGGGTTTGCGCTGACTACCGCCCACTATCTTTATTGAATACAGATGTTAAGGTTCTGGCAAACAGGTTGCTTCCACACTTAACTAAAATTATTAATGAGAACCAGAATGGATTTGTCCCTAGGGGACATACTTCCTCTGTGATAAGGAGAGCGTTCACAGTAATGGCAGCATCCCCGCAGAGCTCCAAGACAGCACTGATAGCTTTCGATGCGTATAAGGCGTTCGACATGCTACGGTGGGAATACCTATTTCTAGTATTGGAGCAGATGGGGGTGGGGCGCAATTTTATACGATGGGTGAGGGTGCTGTATAACAATCCTAAGGCTAGGTTACATGTTAATGACTCAGGATCGGACATGATCCAGATTATGTGTGGTACTAGACAAGGCTGCCCATTATCGGCCATGTTGTTCGCTTTAGGCATGGAACCACTGTTGAGGGCCCTGAACAGTAAAATGGCGGAAGCAGGTGTGCAAGTTGGGATGGTGAAGAATTTGACGATTGCATATGCCGATGATTTGCTAGTAATACTTAATGACCCTGCAAAAGATATGGGTACTCTGATGACGATAATCGAAGAACACGGGCGACATTCAGGGTTTCGTATTAATTGGAGTAAGTCCATTTACTTCCCGGTGGGCGACCATGCTCCATGGGCATCTCCAGATGATAGACTTTGTACTAAGGACAAGTGGTTCAAGTACCTGGGGGTGAAAGTAGCTAGGTCAGAAGCAGAACTATTTTCGCTTAATTATGAGGAAGTATTTTCCGTCTTAAGTAGCAAACTACAGAGTTGGGGCAAGCTACCCCTAAACTTAGCGGCAAGGGTAGCCGTCATCAAGATGAGCATTATGCCTAAGCTGCTCTATGTCTTTCATAATGTTCCAGTGTATGTTCCCAAAAAATATTTTGACAAACTACGGAGCAAGATTACACAGTTCATCTGGAATATGAAAACCCCCAGAATTGCGAACGATAGGTTGACGCGTGCGTATGCGGAGGGGGGGTTTGAGCTCCCCGATGTGCATGAATATTATAAGGCAGCACAGTTACAACATGTATTAAAGTGGTTTGGAGATGGGCATGGTGAGCCTCAGGTCAGGATGGAAATGACATGGTTTGGGAGTATGGAGGCGAGCAGGGTGCTCTTGGACAATAGATTGAAGAATGGATATGCAGACGGGCCAGCCAAAGTGGGTTTGTGTATTTGGAGAGAGATGAACCAGAAACTGGCGGGTGGAAGCTGCTATAGTGAGTATATGTCACTCTGGGATGTCTCAGCTGGGAAACCCAAACTGCAGGAACGTGTGTTTGCCAAATGGGTGGAGCATGGAATTTTGCTCCTGCAAGATTTGTATATAGATGGAAAGCTGAAAGATGAGAAAGACCTAGTTGATGAGGCTGGTGGTGGTTTAGATATACTCATGAGATGGAGAGCGCTGAAGGATTGTATATGCAAGCGTTGGAACATGGGTGCAGAAGAACCAGCGGAGAATAGGTTGATAACACACGCCCTTACATCGGTTGGTGAGCAACATCAAATCTCCAGAGTGTATAGACTGTTGCGTTCTGAGCGCAAATACCCAGTAGACAATTTGAGAGTGAAATGGGAGGCAATTCTTGGTGAGCCTTTGAGTGATACGGAATGGTACGAGATATGTGCGGCTACTGGGAACGTGTCCTTTCACATGAGACTGCGGTTGGTGTACTACAGATTCTTGACCATGTCCTACTATACGCCCCTTAGGCTTAATAAAATTTATAAGAGGGATGATGTATGTTGTGCTAGGTGCAAAGATTGCGAGGCGGATTTCATACACATGGTATGGGGATGCAGTGCGCTGAAGCATTTCTGGGATGTGGTGTGTAGCACAATTTCTGAGGTCTGTCAGGTACAAATTCAGAATGATATAAAGACCACTATACTCTGTATTGTACCACGGATGCCGGGAGTGAGAGTGCGATGGGCTAAGCTTGCTCTCACTGCTGCCAAACTGCTCATTGCTAGGAAATGGCTGAAAGACAGAGCGCCTTCGCTGCTGGAATGGACTGCTTACTTGACTTTTTGTGCTGACCAGGAGGAAGAACTTCAAAATATTATGCCGCGGACGCAAGTTCCGAAGGATATCTGGATGGACTTTCGGAATTACATGTTCACGAAAAATGTATTAGAGGAGGAAGTGGGCTAGGATTGAATGACTGTTGCAGATGTGGATGGTAGCTGCAATAATGTGGTAGATGTCATTGGAACATAACGTTGAGGTTGATTTGAATCCTAACGAGGACGATTGTGATGGGAGAGATTGACTAGATGGGCGGATAACGAGATGACTTGGAGAAGATGGATGATGGTTGTATCCCCCTCCTCCCCCGATGTTCCTCCCCTTATTGTGTGGCTAAAACTCGACTGTGTATAATGTGATGAAGATGTGACGGTTGGTAAATTGATAATGTGCTGTCAGTTTTAATGGTTGTTAATGAATTGGTAATAGATTAATTGATATGAATTTGGAATATGTAATGAAATTTATGAAAATGAAATAAAAACAGTTTAAAAAAAATAAATAAATAACTGCGGTCGCTCAGAAAAGTGCATCCGGTCTCCCTGGATGGGTTGGCGTGGAACCAACGCATGATTCCGGGTTAGGGGACCCCTCTGAGTGTGTCTCCCTCTTTCTAGAAGTCGCCACAAGGCTTCTTTTTCGAAATGGGTCCACGCTGCAGCAGTGGGTCAGGGGTTGCTAAACCGGTTCTCCAGGCCTGGAAACACGTGTTTGCAACCCCCTCTTAGAGTTTTGCCACTGTCAGGAGGCAGCCAAATGGCCTGCCCTTTGACAGCCACTCTTCCCAGTGGGGGAAGTTTGGCGTGCAAAGTCTTGTTCTTTCACTGGGTGAAACTCGCACCCAGTTGAAAGTTTTTAGGGAGTTTCTGTTGAGACCAGCTCTCTTCCTTTCTTCCTCTATAGGGCTCCCTCCCAACACCCTGTGGTGTCTGGAATGGCGCCTACTAACAGCCTATTGTCCTCAGAGTCAATGAGGTGTGGGGAGCGTCTTTTGTGTGGAGCTCCCAGGTGTGTATTGCACTAGCCTGGGACCGCCTTTTCTCAGGCCCACAGTAGACTGGTAGTCTCCTGTCCCAGGAACTCCCACCCAAGGGTGAAACACCCCTCTGATGGGGGGGTCCTGGGAGGGCCGCCTCAGCTGAGGTTTCCCACCAAAGCTGAGGGATATTTTAGTGGGTGCAAAATAGCTCACTTTGTTCTGAATCTGAGTCTGACACTGGTTCTGACTCTTGCCTCTTGATTCTGATCACGACTGCTTGTTGGAACGGCACTCTGGGCAACACACAGCCATGTGGTCACCGCAGAGGAACTTACAGAGGGAGACTGGCTGAGCGGCGCCTGGTTTCTCGCATCTAAGCCACACTAGCTTAGCCTGGCCTTGCAGAAGTGCACCAGAGTCTGGTTACCTCGTCCTCCCAGAGCTGTTTGGAGTGGTGAGTCCCTGTGCACTGTCTGTGGAATCTGGCCTTGTATTCTGTACTGTGACACTGTTAATCTAGCAATTGCTCTTGAACTGAACCATTTTAGTAGACGACGCCTAGTACATTTTTACCTGTCTTGCTGAATTCTGTTACTGGAATGACGCGCCTGGAATTTGGGTGCAGTCCGTAAAGTATCCACTCTGCTCCTTAACGTGTATCATTAATTTTGAGCCAATAAATAAGTGTTCTTGTTTTGAAGCATCCTGAGTTGATAGCCTTCTTTTGTGTGGCACTTTTGGTACCTGTACGAAGGGCGGGCGATCCCGGTAATTTAACCCTACTGTTTAACCCTGCGGGCGCTGCGCATGCAGGCTAAAGGCGTGAAAACAGGTAGGAGGTTTGTGCGAAAAGGGCCTGTTTGCTACCACTGGCTCCACTTTCATCGCAACTGGTGGCAGTGGTGGGATACACTGCTGCGCAGCACCATAAGTCCTGGGATAAAGACACTTGATTTATTGTTGAGAGTGGTTACTGTAGGAAGCTTGCTTCCCTGTTTCTGATAGTACAAAGCGTCTAGTGGTTCAGAGTATCCTAGAGACATGTCCAATCAGGCACAGGCAGACCTGGACTGGGTTGCCAGGGCTTCCCTGGAAGAACTGGTAGAGTGGGTGCACAAAGTCAGAGTGGAGCAGGGGTCTAAGCCGTGGGAGAATGCGGTGAGGTCACTGGCCCTCAGGTGGCTGGAGACTCACGCGATGCCTGCGCTGGGCGTCACAACCTCCTGTCCAGCAACCTCCACCAGTGCGCCCTGATGCCTACGGGTTTGTTGGCGCCTTACAAATCCCAAGATAGATAGATAGATAGGGAGCGACCAGCCTCTGAGGAGATGGTGCCCCAGCGCGCCCCTTCCGTGGAGGGGAGCACACCCGTGGAAGTGGCTTCCTGAAGTCAGCCCACCACGCACAAGGGTAACACATTGAACCCCTTGGGGCCTGTCTCTTCAGGAGAAGAGTCGGGTGGATCTTTGGAGCTGAACAGAGGGCCCCCTCGCCGACCTGGCGGGGGCCCCCTTCTCGTCGTGGGACCGCTGGAGAAGCCAGCAACCAAAGAAGCATGTCCCACTGGGGGCACATCCAGCACCAGAGAAGCACCGAGGGTTTCGACCTGTGACCGACGCCAAAGGCCGAGACCACAGCGACAGAAGAGAGAGCCAGGGAGAAGCCAGCAGATGGACCATCCTGAGAGATCCTTTTCCCAGGGACCTGCCTCCTTCACTGTCGTATTGGGAGTGGGACAACCAAAGAAACGGCTACCACACTGATCGATGGGGTCAGAGGCCCCTGGTGTGGGATCAGAAGGCAAGGGCCGAAGACATGCAACACCTGCCCTCCCCTCTGACAGGGTTTCCTCTGAGGCCCAGAATCCGGCCTCAGGACCCTGCTCTGAGTGAGCCAGCTCCTGACACCCTCTCCACCCGACTACTGCAACGCCAGCTAGACCTGGAGGAAGCAAAGCTTCTGGAAAGCAGGAAGATGCGAGAGGTGCAGGAGAGGCCAATTTTATGCACCAGGGTTATGAAACCTTAGGAACCTCAGTGGTCTCAAGTAGCCCCTGGGTGGTGGGGTCCACAACCCTTGCTAGGAGGTCTAGGTACCTCAGCTTTATTGTCAGCTATTGCCAACAGATTGGTCTCTTCCCTCCATGCTCCAGCCTGAGACTGACTTCTTAGGACCAGTTCTGGGGGCTGGAGAGTTACTTTAGGATGTCCCCAGTGCTTCCCACCACCCTCCTTACTGGGTCTAGCATAGAAGAGGTTCAAGCCATGAAGATAGCATGGACCCACTTGTGCACCTTTTCAAACCTTTTGCCAATATAATGTGTGCCTTTTCCGTAGTGCCTCAGCCCAGTCAAGTTCCTCAAGAATTTGGGCATGTTGCTGTAAATACACATCATGGTCTTTTCAGTCAACCCCTACCCTTCCCCCAGGAAGAAGTTGACTTCCCTAGGCTTAGGTAGTGAGTTTCTGCCTGATCCAGCAATTGTGTGGTTAGTATGTAGTGTGTCTTTTGTGTCTATGAAAAGTTTTAAACTCTTTATAGCACACAGAGTGTGTGTGGTTGTTGAGTACAGTTGGGTGCACAGGGTCACTTCCTGTGACCTGTTCCAAGTGAGTCAGAGGCATCCATTTTGTCTTAGCCTTGTGGCTTGAGACCAAGTGTTTACCTCACTAAAAGGAACTCTGGGGGCATTGCCACCCCTCAGTCTCGTAAGAGGCTCAAGTTACCATTTAACCAGGGTCCTGCCCTCTTAACAGGAGCTCTAATGGGTGCACTCTTGGACAGCTCTTCCCTCCCCTAGTGGGTGGACAAGATCAGGCAAGTTTCTTTATCCCCTCTGGGAGTCCAGAGGACCCCACAGGGGTATGTTAGATTGTACTCTGGCATGCTGACTCTCTCTGCGCTTACCTTCTGGATGTCTCAGAGCTCTATGGAGGAGGATAGTGCCTTGTGCCAGATCCTATGTGTCCTGTGCCGCGCCAGCACAGGGGACCTAGCTTTTTCTGGATCCTCCTGCCCCTCTCTTTGTGTCCAGAGCAGGAGCTTTTTGTGGATTTTCACCAGTCTACGGTAAAGCCCTCTTGTTGTGTCTCTTTGTACTGCTCTAACTATTTACCTATACCGCTGTATATCTGACTTATATTTTTTGCATCTGGAACAACTTATCTCTGAACTTTAAGAATCCTAAAGAAATCATTATCTTGTTTCCTGCACTTTCTGTCTGTAAATAAGAGTATTTTAGTTTTGCAAGATTGGCTCTGACCATCTTTATAAGTACTTTGGTGTTTTTTGGCTATTAAAAGTTTTATGATCCCTGTGTTTGAGTGGAGTTATCCAAGGGCTGTTTGCAGTGTAGAGAACAAGGCTCTGATTTCCCTATGGATTTTGTGCTTGAGCAGAGGTCACAACCTCTACCACCCTGCCTTCCATCACACAAGTCATCCACTGTTGCATGTGTTAGCATGGTCTCTTCTGCACATGTATGATTTCCATGGGTTTCCTTGATGTTCAGTGTCCCTAAGGTCTGTTAGGAATTGGGTACTGAAAACCCAAGTAGATCAAGGGTTATTTAAGAGATGGTGTTTGAGACCCAGATTCAATTGGCGAAAGGGTCTTGGATGTATCTCATGCCGGTAAGGTAGCCAGTGTTTCTAGCAAGAACCTCCGTATATTGTTTTACTATGTCTGACCTATGGTATACACTAATCACAGGAATGCTAGGCTGACTTGTGCCTGACAATATGGCCGACTGCAACAGTCCTGTTTCTATGGAACCTAACCTTGACCTTAGAAGGAAAATGCTAAGCAGTACTCGTTGCTTGCGAACAAGCAGATTTTCTGATCTGGTGCCGGTTTCCCAAACTCAGTATCCTGAGATGCCTTGCTGTTGCCACCTCAGACTGGTTTGATTCCTGACTTTGTTTGATCCTTGCTTGTACCTTTGCCTTGGTTCTGTACTGACTTACTGGTTTCTGACTTTGCCTGCTGACTTGACTCAATACTGTTTACCCCGTTTGTACCTTTGTCCGGTTGGTCTGATCCCTGGCTCCAAACTGCTGCCTGTTCTTTTCACCTGAGTTTGCCGATTCCCTGCCTGCCTCTTGTCTCAGGTGTCATGCATTCCTGTATTGTAATATTCTGTTTTATGGAATATTTGACTGGTAAACGGCCGCGTCTAGCTATTTATTTCCTCTGGTTTTGCTTTATACCCTGACCATTTTTGTGGTATCAATTGCCATTATATCAAGTCTTACCTGATATGCTATACTGGGGGTTCTCATAGGGGAGCGTGAGCCACATTCAATGCCTAAAACAGTACTGCTATATTATCAAGTTCAATTGTTAATTCCACTTTCCTTTTGTGCTCTTTTCATTTCAGGTGCTGGCTTCCAGGATTCATATTTGTTCCTGGCTGTGACCCCCTTTTTCTCTATTGCTGGTTTCAAGTCAAGCCAGCAGTGGGGTATGAAGAGGGTTTCCATATTGCTCTCTTTCGTGAGTACAGATTGTTTGTAAGCCTATACATGGAAAGAGATGGAACCGGAACTCAGAATTATAAAGGAAACCTTGTTGTGGTTAACGCCAAACTTGGAGCTTTTCACCAAGAACAGATAACTACTCTACAGAGGGTTAACTGTTTACAGAAAAACTTGGAGGACATTAATTCTGCAGGGGAAAGTGTTCAAACAATAGGAGCTGCTGGAGGTGCACAAGTACAACCAACCATTTCAGTCAGTAATACAACGCCACAGTCACCCATGGTATGGACAGGGATGTCACCTAACCGCCCTAAGCCCCACAAATATACTGGGGAACCTAAAGAATCCACTTCCTTTCTAACATAATGCAAGTTGCATTTTATCAAAAAAACTTGTAGTCTATAGCATGGATGTTAGTAAGGGCCTCTTTATTTTGATGAAGTTAGAAGGTAAAACCTTATATTGATAGTGATGATGCATTACGTCATGATTATTCTGCATTCCTCGCTAAATTTACAACTATGTTTGATTGCAGGCAAGAAGAGCAGATACATAAAGGTGCACCACTAAATTTAAACAAGGAACTCGAGATAATCTCACGTATGTCACCCAGTTTCAGTTATTGGCTCCATAAACCATGTGGCCAGATGATGCTTTAATTGAGATGTTCTGCAGAGGTCTGAGGGCTGAACTTAAGGATCTACTATCCCAGATCATTCCCCTCCCTGATACTTCATCTGCTTTTAGTGAATTAACATTACAGATTGATCAGAGGGTGGGAGAACATAAAAAAGAAAAAAGAAATGCAGAAAATCCTGGGTACTTTTATATAACACCCCACCAAGATAAGAACCCATGCAAAAAGGGGGTACTGGGGTACAATTAACTTCCCAAAAAAGAGAGTGAAGAAGAAGCGAGAGGCTCTGCTTTTATTGTGGAACTGCGGTTCATATGATACAGCAATGCCCATAGAAAGTCTCACAGTAGGGAAAAGACCAGGCCCGGTGAATCAGAGGGAAGCGTCTCCAGGCCTTGACAAATCTTCCTCTAGAACTATAGGTATAGTTCATAAAGATTGCCCAGCAGCACCTCATATGTTATGTTATGTTATTCCGAACTTGTATAGCGCAAGGACGGGTCCGGGTGAAATCGGCGCAGAGAATTCAGCTAACTCTGCACCGATATGTCAGGGGAGAGGGGAGGGGTTAAAAGAGTTGGGGAAGTGGGGTGAAAAAAAAAAAAGAAGGGGGGGCCGCGGGGGTCTCCCCCGCGTTAGGAGGCATGGGGGGAGGGGCCACACAGCACAAGAGGGAATTTAGCTAGGAAGCATTTGCGCTGAATGCTTCCTCGCTGAATTCTCTGTGCTGTATTCACCCCAAACCGCAAGGACTCCTTTCTGGAATTTTATGCGCTGGCCTGGTGCCCTTGGAAGGTACATACCTAGATTATATACATTTGGATTGGAATTAGTATTTTACCCTGGGCTTGGGAATTAAATTAAATAGATTACATTAAATTAATACTCGGAGGGCTTCTGTCCTCCCCCCTCCCCGCGCCCTCGTTGTTCTGGTAGTCGGGATCTATCAACAGCTAGAGATTCCACATCTAAAATGTGTATCTCCCCACTCGGATGACTGGGCAGACTGACGCCCGATGTATTCCGGTCCTCCCGCCAGCTCATCTGGCGTTTTACTGCCAGAGAGTTTGCGCCTGTGGTGTCACGCCCCTTGACCTGCCCCTCCCCCTCGTCTAGAGGTTGCCTCG
>JASANK010055542.1:0-11830 GCA_031753695.1 Desmognathus marmoratus | reverse complement strand
GCGTTCAAGCGTTGGTTACACGCACGCGAGTTGTGACGGGGTAAATTGCCCTGTTCGCCATTTCATGGCGGAGTTTATGGTGAGCAAACGTAGATAATTGGGCAACGGCCTTGCGCGGTGCCGTTTACTGTTTATTGGCACGAGTTAATTGTTCTTCTTTCCCGCTTGGGAATTTTAAATAAGGGGTATTCCATTCGGGTGACCGGGATGGCGCCCCGTACTTAATCGGTATCAATTTGTAGATGCGTTTCATCTTATTGTACTTCCCGTATTTATTTTCCCACAATGGACGTCCTGTAATTATTTTCTCCCTTAATGATTTGTTCTTCCCGTTCTTCATCCATCTCGATCAATTTCTTCAACTTTGCCAATTATTGGATTCATATATAGAAGGTGTGCTTTCTACCTTATTAATTTATTCCCGTTTGCCATTACCCGGCAACCACGGGGCGTGATCGTGGGCTGATGGGCGGCGTTCCTTAATTGATCAAGCTTACTGCATGCTGAGTGCACGCATTTAATTGAAGTGTACTGTGCGTGGCCTTGTCTGGATATCGCATGCATTCACTTTCTTCCCTGTTTTAAAGAACTGTAAACAAGCAGGGGTGCGTTTGTGCGACCACGAACACTTACAAGGGGACTAATAAGAGTGGACCCTATAACTCAATTTTCTTGGGAGGGCGGTTCGCTTTCGCTCCAGGTTTATACAGTGCACGTCTGGGTTGCCATACACAGTGGATATCACTTGTGGGAGAGGTGTCTTTACACCGACGCCAGACGACTGTCCGGGCAACAACACCTGATATTGCAGTTAGTCTGTTTATAAGTCGGGAGCCGTGATATAGGCGGAGCCTCGTGCACCAGCATATCGCCAGGACCAAAGGTATGTAAGTGGTATTGTAATGTTGCTGGTTGAGCTTCGCAGCATATGTTCCTTACGACTTTCGCTAGTGTATTGCCCAGCTCACTGGTTGCTGGGCCAGCATATGTCTATACCAATTGTGCTGGTTGCGCTTTCCGCCTACTGGTCACTAGGCCAGTATATGTTTGTTGCCAATTTTGCTGGTTGGGCTTACCAGCATACTGGCTGCTTTGCCAGCTCATGTCCAATGTTACTTTTGCGGGTTGGGGCTTCCCAGCCCGCGGGTTACGCGGCCAGTATATGTGTATGCCAAGTTTCGCTGCTTGTACTGCCCAGCTCACTGGCTGCCAGGCCAGTATATGATCATTGTCAATTTTGCTGCTTGTGTTTCCAGCTCACTGGTTTCTAGTCCAGTATGCGTGCATTATTACCTTTGCTGGTGGGGCTTATCGGTTCGCTGGTTGCTAGGCCAGTAAGTGCTTATTGTGTTTCTACTGGTTGGGTTTTCCAGCACACTGGCTGCCATGCCAGTATATTTTCATTATCACTTTTGCCGGTGCTTTCCGGCTCGCTGGTTGCTAGGCCAGTAAGTGTTTATCGCTGTTTTTCTTGCCAGTTGTGCTTTCCAGCACACTGGCTGTTTGCTGTCTTACTGGTTGTACTTTCAGCACGCTGGCTGCCATGCCAATATATGTTCATTATCACTTTTGCTGGTTGTGTTTCCCAGCTCACTGGTTCGAGGCCAGCATATGTTCACTATTAATATTGCTGTTTTTATTTGCTGGTTGTGCTTTCCAGCTCGCTGGTTGCTAGGCCAGCAACTGCTTATTGCTAATTTTGCTGGCTGTGATTTCCAGCTCACTGGCCGTGAGGCCAGTAGGTGTTCACCATTACATTTGCTGGTTGTGTTCCCAGCCTACTGGTTGCTAGGCCAGTATACGTTTATTACTAACCGTGCTTCCGCTCACTGGTTATCAGGCCATTATAGGTTTTTACCAATTTTGCCAGCTCATTGGTGGCTAGGCCATTATGTTTATTATCACTCTGGCTGGTCGTGCATGCCAGGCTGGTTGCACTCGCCAGCCCTCCGGTTGCTGGGCCAGTATACATACACATCTGGATGATAGTTCTACATGTGTGCCCATGGGCAGGTCAATGCTCCAACATGCACCCACTGTCATTCTATATTACTTTTGCTGGTGGTGCTCTCCAGCTCACGGGTTGCTAGTCCTGGACATGGTTTATATTACGTGCTGGTTTTGTTGGCTCTCCAGCCCTACGGGTTGCTAGACCCGTACATGTTTGTATTACTTTGCGGGTTGGGCTCCCCAGCTCACTGGTTGCTAGGCAAGTGTACGTTTACGGTTAATTCTGCTGGTTGTGCCCCCCCCCCCCCCTCTCTGCCCACTGGTTGCTAGGCCAGTACATGTTTCTGGGCCAGTATACGTTTACTACTAATTGACTTAAATTGCTGGTAGCACTATCTTGCTCACTGGTTGCTAGGCCAGTGTACGTTCATTACTAATTTTGCTGGTTGCGCTTTCCAGCCCACTGGCTGCCAGGCCGGTGTATATATATATATATATATATAAGACCATTATTACCTTTTCTGGTTGGGTTTCCCAGCTCACTGGTTGCTAGGCCAGTACATGTTTATATATTACTTTTGCTGGTTGTGCCTCCTACGGGCTAGCTGCGAGGCCAATACATGTCTATTATTTTCTGGTTGCGTTTCCCTGCCCCTGGTTTCAAGGCCAGTACATGATTCATTATTACTTTCGCTGGCTTAATTTGCCGGTTATGCTTTACTGCTCGCTGGTTGCTAGGCCAGTAGGTGACCATTGCTGATTGTGCTGTTGGTTTTCCAGTGCACTGTCCTTGAGGCCAGTATATGTTCGTCATTACATTTGCTGGTTGTGTCCCCAGCTCACTCGTTGCTTGGCCAGCATACGTCTATTACTAGTTGTGCTTTCTGCTCACTGGTTACTGGGCCAGTATGAGTCATTACCAATTTTACCAGCTCACTGGTTGCTTGGCCAGTATGTTTATTATTATTTTAACTGGTTGTGCGTGCCAGGCTGGTTGCACCCACCAGCCCTCAGGTTGCTGGGCCAGTATACATACATATCTGGATTGACGGTCCCGCAGGTATGCCCCATGGGCAGGTTGATACCCCTACATGCACCCAGTGTCATTTAACACTATTTGCAAGTTTTATGTACCCATTCGGCAGGTGGCTAGTCCCGTGCGGACCCTCTGTCAAACTACGGAAGTTGCAAGTACTTGCCCCCATTGTCAGATTGATAGTCCCAAGGTTCCCGGTGTAAATTAGCACAATTGGCAGGCTGACAGTTCGGCGCTCACGGGTTTATATGCCAGCTTATGTTTATTACCACTTTGCTAGTTCCGTGCGCACACAGGGTCAATTGGTACGTTTGGCGGGTTGATACTCCTGCGCTCATTGGCTTATATGCCAGTTTAGGTTTATTGCTACTTTGCTAGTTTCGTGCGCACCCAGGGTCAATTGGTACGATTGACAGATTGACCCCATTAATACAGCTGAGATTGATGATCTCGCGCTCGTTGGTTAATGGCCAGACGTTTGATTACTACTTGCTGGTTGTGCTGGTCAGCTCGCTACTGGTCTCTAGGTATGTCCATAGACCGACATGGTGCTGGCTACTGGGTAAGCTCTCTGCTGCTTGGCCTGCTGGGCTAGGCCAGCATATAGATTGATAGGGTGCGGGCTCCATAATTCGACTCCCGGGTTGCTGTGCAGCTCTCTGGGGGCTGGGCCATTTGTAATATTCGGATGCTGCAGATGTCAGCAAGTAACAGGGAACGGTAAGGCATAACACCATTGTTTTCCAGCTCATGGGCTGCAGAGCCAGTATAGGGTTTGTTCATGGTACTGGTTATACGTTCCGGCTTACTGTTGCTTGGTCAAGATATAGACTGAGTACGGTACGGTTTACTAGTCCTGCTCGTGGTGCGTTCGAGCCCAGCTCTTTGTCCTTTCCGGCTTGCTGTGGCTAGGTCAGTATAAAAATTGATTACGGTATTGGTTACTAGTACAGCTCGTTGCGCTTTCCATGCCAGGCCGGCTTACAAATCAATTATGGTTCCGGTTATTAGCCAATATGCAGAGTTACTTGGGTGCTAGTCATAAGCTGACTATTTGGCCAACAGTCTACGGTGCTGGTTTTCTAGTCCAGCTCACCGGCCACTATGCCGGTGCATGTTTATTACGACCTATCCTCGTTCTAACTGTCCAGCTTACCGGTTGCTGGGCCTATATATGTGTTTGTTAGTATCTTGGCCGGTTGTTCCGCCGGCGCACGGGTCTTGGCTAACAATCTAGTTTATGGCACGCTAGAGGGTATTACAGGCCATATAATTATCTTGGCAGTTTGCTCACTTTGCGCACTGGTTTCCGGGCCAGTATATGGATTGATTACGGTATTGGCTGCGTTGGACACTTGTTTACGGGCACGCTATGTCGCAGGTTGTTAGACCGGCTCTTTTAGGCTCCTTGCCGGATGGCAAGTACGCATTGAGGGGCAATGCCCTTGCTCAGTCAATTCTTAGGTCTATATCGCAGGTTTGTAGGCCTGCTCTCGAGAGACCGGGCCCAGGTGGTCCGGATCCATCGCATTACATCCACGTAATATCGCAGGTTGTTTAGTCCTGCTCTATAGACATCACGCCCGGGCGGTTGGGATATGCGCTGCGGGACAATGGCTTTGTGCACGTTACCTTATCTTATCACATGTCAGTTCTTGCCATGTCGCAGGCCATGTCCTGCTCATATTCTTCTGCTGCGTGGGCTATACACTTGACCAGATGCACAGAAGGTCACAGGTTGTTGCCCTGCTACTTCATTACATGCCCTGTGGGGAATAAACTATAATCTTATGCATTATGCACTTTTTATCCCCTTCCCCATGCTACCTGAGGGGTGTGTTGGGGCTGACAGGCCACTATATTATCTCGAATCTACATATATGCAGACCTTCTCTTCCCCTCCCTATTCACTACCAGAAGGGGTGAGCTGGGCGGATAGGCCACTGCGTCGCCTGTAGTTTATGGGTACTAGGCACTTTCTCTTCCCTCCCTATTCACTACCCGATGGGGGAGCTGGGCCGGTAGGCCCACCTCCCTGGTGGAGGAGTTGACGGGGATCCCCAGGATTTTGTAGGTACTTTTGTTTAATCTGTTAGTAGATGTCCAAGGGCAGCTAGACCTACCGGCTTGCTGCTCTGGCAATTTAAGTTACAAGCTATCATTTTGCTCGTCCATCTTTAGTACGATGGACCGGGGATCCCCAGTCGATTCGGACAATAAACGATAGCAATATCTTCCACCATCTGCTTGTCATGTGCCTTTTTTATACTGCCAACCTTACACTGATGTCTATGTTCTGCTGTGTGTGTTTATTGACCAATTTCCTTTATCTCCTGGTGAAGCATGTACATCCCTGCGTCCCCTTATAGACGACGGCATGGTGCCTAGCCACGAGGAGAATAAGGGGCGGGAGAAGCCGCTGCAATCAGGCTCTGGCACAGCCAGCTACTGGGGGCCTTGCCGTCTGATGACGTGTCTGCAAGGGGGCGGAGCTAATGCCCTCAACCCAGAGGGAGCCCTGTGGATTCCCCTCATTGTTCGCCCGCCGGACTCGGGAGGAGAACACCGTCCTCCCTCTCATCTCGGGTGTGCCAGGCGGGCTGCCCTCACAACGATTCGTGGCCTAGAGCGAGCGCGCTCTCCCGCTAGAGCTGCAGGGACCGAGGTGCTCCTGCCTTCTGGGGCTGAGGTGCGAGCTGCGCGCACGTGGAGGAGAGCGGCGGACTCTCTGGTCTGTTGCCGGAAGCGGAGCGCTTTCGGGCCGCCGAACGTGGCAGTGCGAGGCCTCCTCCCCACTGCCACCGTGAGCACCCGTGGGACTCGCCACGTTCGGCAGGCCAAAAGGATCACAACGGTGAGTGTGCGCGCAGCGGTTGCTCGCGCTTGCTGCACGGCCGGCGGGTACCGCTTCGGACCAGGGTGGGGCCCGGCCCCCCGTCCCCCCGGCCCCCCCCACGGGCCCGGGCTCGGGGCGGCAGGTCACAGCCGCTTCTACCAAAATGTTGTTTACCAGCATGCATGCTGTTATCAGACATGTTGCATGAGTGTCAAAGGGCGGTATCCCAACAACAGATTCCATAGGAATGTTTTCTGGGCAGCACCTTCTATCATGGTATGGATCTCAGCACCTTCCTGGCTTGCCCCCTTATTTGTAGGCCCCTTTTCCTCAACTACTATAACCACAGAGAATGGAAAATCAGAAGTAATTTACTACCATGAAATGATTAGAGCATTTTTCTCAACCTTGAGCAGTGATGATTGTTTGGTTGTCCAAGGAGGAGGGAATTGAGACCGATTCTCCTGGAGTGAGGGGATTTCAGAGATCCGGAGACTAGTAGGCCGTGCAGCTGTGGGCAATATGCATGCAGAGTACTGGTATGAAGGCAGCGGCCCGCCGGCCACGTGGCACGCGGCCGGGACAGTTCGCTCTAACTCTGTGTGGGTTTGGCTGTTGTTTGCACGCACTTTATTTAGTTTAATTTACGCGTGGCTCGTACATTTAATTCGCCACATTTCGGATGTGGCGGTAGGAGCTCCACCCCATAGGGGTTTGGGGCAGCTGAAAGGCCGGTGCTCCCCCCCACCCCTCCCCCCCCCCCTCCCCACTCGAGCAACCAGTGTTGTATCGGTGTGCTCCGGCCACGTGGCCCGCACCGTATATAGTGTTATCGGGCACCGCACCTGTGTGTTGGTGTACTAACAACTAGTTTCTGTGGCACTTTCTGGGTGTGTTGTAGTACTTGAATGTGTTTCTGTACTATTCCCACTTTGTGCTTACAATTGGTTCTAAGCAAGTGTTATGTTTGCCTTACAACGGTAGTTTCTTGGCACCGCTTGTGTCCAGGGGTGCATTTTCTGAAGAGTTTTGCATTTTCGATGCTGCCTTTCAGTGGGTTTCTAGGATAATGGCGTGCGATCCTAGGCTGATAGACGTTGGTATGCTGCGTCCTTGTTTACTGCCGACTGTATGACTTTAATGTTTACCGCTCAAAGTGTAGCGGAATTGCAGTTGAGTTGCTGATGTTTAATTTATTGCGGCGGTGAAGCCGTCGTGCGATCATGGGGCTGAGAAGCCACGGCCTGTTGCTGCCATGTTTATCGCCGATGGCGTGCATTTACTTTCTCTCCCGCTTTAAAGCTATAAGCACTTGGTTTTGTATGGGGGTGACTACATACCCTTTACTTTACTTTAATGAGTGCGTTAACGTGCCACACCGCCCTGCGTACATGCCCTATAACGTAATTTGATTTCTTCACAATTTTGCCATCTCGTGGTGGTGACCATGCGGTGCAATCCCCAGCTCGCACCAGGAGCAGGCACCGAGGCATATAACTCACCAGCTTATACCTGTAGATAATGAGATAAACTGCTGGGTATATTTAAAAAGGACTACTTGATACCAGCCATGTGTGTTTCCGTTCTGGCGTCTGCCCGATAACTGTTGCCTCTTCGCCTGCATATAGATGATAGGCAGTTGATGCGTAACTGTGGGCTGATGTCGCCTTTATACACAAAGGTAATGTCAGTACCGTTTGTTAGGTGGCAAACAACGCTGCTCTACCCGGTTGGGCATTGATTTATCATGCTGCCTGGCCGGCACTTATTTTACGCGGTGCCCACAACTAAGTACAATGAGATGTGTCAATCGAACTGCAAGAAGGAGGTACTTGCGCCAAAGGAAAGAAAGAAAAGCGAAAAAACGACACTTATGAAAGAATTAGTGGGCCGATTGCCCGATATGTGTTGTTGTACCATTGTAGCAAAGTTTTTAAAAATCGTTGGTGCGCACGTACTTTCAAAGCGAAGTCAAAAAACGTGTCTGCGTAATTCACGGAATCTTGTATCATGCTAGTGGCATGTGGCGGCTGATCGCCGTAAACTAGTATATTGGAGCATGTAGCACTAGATGCCCAATGAGTTTTACACGTGTTCTGTACTGTGAATTCACCCAGGCGATGAGAATATGTTGTCTGATGTCAGCCGGAAAAGTGCCAGGGATTTATTGCACAACGGCTGGGTTCCATATGGCGAAGGCTAGTTATGTCACACTCGTAGCGAAACACTGCACTTCTATGCTATACCTCAATTTACGTTACCACGGAGGGTGTCTGCGGCACACGTGGCGGACAGTTTGTAGGCCAGATGTTTATTGCATACCGGCTGAGTGTAAAAACGGATTATGTCAGACCCTCATGTGCTCCGGTACTATTGTATTTATGGGACATTGCGTCTAATCTTACACATGGAATTGTGTGGTTTAGGGGGACCGCGCGCCACGTGGCGTAGACTTAATATTTTATTTATTTATTTATTTATTTATTTATTTATTTAAAAGCTTTTCTATAGCGATACATGCCTTGGCTTTCGACCGCTGAAACATAATACAAAAAAATAAAAATAGACACCTAAAATCACAGCAAAAAAACAGAATCACTAAGAAAAAGAAAAGGGAAGAAACTGAGGAGAAAAAGAAGAAAGGAGACACACAAAAAAGAAATAAAGGTTAAAAAAATCGCCAGGAAGGATAAGAAAGCCTCCCAAAAAAATGGGAGATCTGAAATAAAAGTCTCAAGTGGTCGTAATGACCCGGGGAGCATATTGGCCTGAGGGTAAGAGGTTGCGATTTTTATTCCTGAGAGCTTCATGGATGAGCCCCGCGTTGTTCCTGGATGGGAGGGGAGGAGATGTCAGTCCTCTTGGGCCTGCTGCTGTATGCACACCGTCATTGAACCCTCCGATCTGTCGCCGTATGATGGTACTGGTGGACCTGGGATCTTCTTGCATCGTCGTCTGAGCCGGCCAATCTTCCTGCCTGTTCTGCTGAGGTCTGGAGGTACTGCTTGCAATCAGCCCCTTCCGATCTGCTTCTTGTTGTAAAAGATGGTATTTGAGTTTTGTTTTAAAAACACCAAAAGAGGTGAGATCTCTGATCTTAGAGGGTAGTGTGTTCCACAGACGACAGCCTTGGGCCGCAATCGCTCTCCCCCCTTTCGTTTTCTTTTGGAATTTCTTCGGGTGTAAAGTATTAGCCTGAGGTGTTCTTCTTGGTCTCATGGCATGATGAGTGCCCGCCCATCTGTGAGTGTAGATTGGCCCAATTTTGTGCCTGGCTTTCCACAGCCACTGACATACCCGGGCGGTGATCTGTGACTCAATAGTCAACCAGCCCAGTTTGTGTCTCCACGGGCTCAGATGTTGTCGGCGGTTGAGGGTGCAAATGAGTCTAATGGCCCGGTTTTGGATTTTTTGTACTTTGTACACTATTTTCTTGGGTGCGCCCAGGAGAGAAGTCAGGCCGTAATAAATTCTCGAGCCCACCAACGCTTGGTAAAGCAGCTTCCTTTGTTGAAAGGAAAGTAGAGGAAAGATCCTGGACAGGATATTCAATTGGTGGTTGCAGGTGCGAATAGTTGTGTTAGCGTGTGCAGCCCCATCCAGATGGTGGCTAATCTCTACTCCCAGATCTCTGATCCTATTACTAGGAATCGGTGGTGGCCCCCATGACTCTGGCCAAGGAATGCGGGGAAAGGCCCTGTCCCTGCTCCCACTCACCGCGAGGAGCTCGGTTTTAGCTTCGTTGAGACAGAGTTTACTCTGTCTCATCCACTCGCGCAGAAGGGTTAAGCAGGGTACTAGTCTATCCGCCTCTTCCTTGGAGTCATGGAGGTCCACCAAGATCTGTGTGTCATCCGCATACATATGAAAACGGAGGCCTGATGACTCAATGAGGGTTGCAAGGGGGCGGAGGTACACATTGAAAAGTAAAGGGGAGAGTGAGGAGCCCTGGGGAACCCCCCATGGCACAGCCCTCTCCTTCGAGAGAACTTCCTCCCACTTCACCATTTGGCTGCGATCAGATAGAAACGATGCCAGCCATTTCAATGCTGTGCCCCCAAAGCCTCCTATCTCCTGCAATCTTTCAATGAGGATGTTATGGTCTACCGTATCAAACGCAGCGGAGAGGTCGAGTAGGACCAGCAAAGCAGGATGACTCATGTCTGCACACCACAACAGTTCTTCCCGCACATCCGCCACTGTCAGTTCAGTCCCTCTACTCGGGCGGAAGCCCGATTGGTGGTCATGCAGAATCTTAGCCTGCTCCAAATGGGACCGTATTTGGGTGGTGACCACGGCCTCGGTGATCCGGGGGAGCAGGCGAAGCTGGGTCACTGGTCGCAGATTCTTCATGACCAACGGATCTGCACCAGATTTTTTAACTAGGGGGGTAATGGCCCCAATCTTCCATGCTTGTGGAACCACTCCTGACGTTAAGCTCTTATTAACAATCACAGTAATGTCCGGTAGAAGTTCATCTATCAATGTCTTGATAATCTCGCTAGGCAAAGGATCCAGGATAGAAGACGCCGGTCCTAAGGATAGAATGATCTTTTTTAGCTCTTCATGCGAGACAGGTTGGAAAGTCAAGAATGGAGTTGGCGATGGCAGTTCGCCCGTGTTTGAGTCATCTTGTCCTGTGTTGAGTGGAGGGTGTGACCAAGAAGCTGTGACTTTCGCGACTTCCTCCATGTCCGAACTCGGAGAAGAGGAGTCGATGGCTGCTCTAATGTCCCGAACTTTATCGGCGAAGTAATCAGCTACCTGTTCACAATAGGCCCGTGGGTCCGTGGGAGTAAATTTTTGCTCTGTCGGATCTTTCGTAAAGTCCTTTAATGATCTAAATAAGGCTTTAGAGCTCTTTGTACCCTTGGAAATCTGCGCTTGAATAAAAGCCTTCTTGTTCTTATATATGCTTTTTTTGTAATGTTGTTGATGTTGCTGAAAATGCAAGAGATCCACATGGGATCGTGTTTTCTGCCAACGTTTCAACAGCTTCCGCCCGCTGGTCCTCATGTTCCTCAACTCTTGTGTAAACCACTTGTTTCTTAGGTGTTGAGGGGGCTGTTTACGGATGGACCTAAGGGGACAGAGCGAGTTGCGTGCTAATAACAACTTTGTGTGAAAGATGGCATCTAGGGACTCTGCATCAAGATCCAAGCGTGTACATGGGATCCAGAACTTTCGAAATGTTTCCGGAGTGATGTTTCCCAAGTTCCTTTTCTGTACCCTGACTCCTTGAGCCTGCCTCCCAGCCTGACGAGGAAGGTGTTTCCAATCGTCCCAGTTGGCCACAATAAGTTTGTGGTCTGTCCAGGGTAAACAGATGGTATGTGTATTAGTCCCAAGGAGTTTTCTGTGGAAGATAGCGTCCAGTTGGTTGCCCCTAATGTGCGTGGGTTCTGAAAGATCTTGCCCTAATTCGAGGTTCTCCATCAATTGAAAAAGCTGTAACGTGAGTGGAGAATTTCTTTTATTTAGATGAATATTAAAATCTCCACCTATTATAAGTCTGTTGGTGATGGGATGCAGTTCTTCAAGCACCTCTTGTAACTCATCCAGAAACTCCTCATCACCTTCAGTTGATCATCTCAAATTAGCCTATTTGAACACGCGGTCATTAGTAAAACATAACACGGAGATCGCAGACTTCATCCTTGAGAAGGACATCGATATCATGGCCATTTCTGAAACATGGCTTCACCCTGCAGCTAATCTTGCAGCTGACTTAGCCACCCCCACTGGTTTTAAAATGCTCAGACACGACAGAACGCACACCACAGGAGGTGGTGTAGCTGTTATTTTTAAAAAATCCCTCGATATTCATATAGTCAAATCTGATTGTCCAGATAACTGTAATATTCTTCTATTCAAAATCAGCATCAATCCTACAACTACTCTGACTTGTTTATTAATCTATCGACCGCCTCCAGACTCAGCTGGCTTCGAGGAACAACTTTTTGCAATTATCACCCCTCACTTAAAAGACTGCACCAAATTCATTGTCC
>JASANK010044462.1:0-11877 GCA_031753695.1 Desmognathus marmoratus | reverse complement strand
AGCGATGACATTCTTGTCTTCGGGCAGACAAAAAAAAACCATGACGCAGGGCTGGAAGCCATCTGCACAAGACTGCAAAAACACAACCTCACTCTGAATGCCAATAAGTGTGAGTTCCACAAAAAGGAGCTGAAATTCTATGGACACACGTTCTCAGAGAAAGGAATGCAGCCGGACAAGGAAAAGGTCCGAGCACTGAATGGAATGAGAGCGCCGAAAGAGGTCAGCGAGGTTCGTTCCTTCCTGGGCATGGCCAGCTACTGTGCACGCTACATCAAAGACTTTGCAACGCTGAGCACACCCTTGAGGGACCTCACAAAGCAAGGCGCAATCTTGAATGGTCAACTGAATATAATGAAGCCTTCCAGGAGATAAAGAAATAAATAAGGGATGCAGAACACATGGCATACTTTGATCCAGAGAAGGAAACAGAAATAATGGTGGACGCCAGCCCGGTGGGTTTGGGTGCAACACTGGCCCAACACGACAAAGAAGAGGATGAGGTCAAGAAAATAATATCCTATGCGGCTAGGAAGGTCAAAAGGTTTGTGGCATGCATGGGTCTCGAGCATCGGAAGATAACTCCACGATGGCCACAAGCAAATCGCATGGTGGAGAGATTTATGGACACCCTAAAGAGAGTGACTCAAAGAGCTCAGCTAGAGTCAAAGAGCATATCCGACAGGGTTCCTGCACGAAAATGTTTGAAGAACAATGCATTAAGTTTCTGTATTTGTCAATGCACTTAAAGGGACCCAATCCCACCATACACTAATTTGCTTTATGTACTCTAACAGGCAGCAGAATATTGACTATATGTTGTACTTTTCTATCTTTCTGAAATGAAGCCGCTGCTGACAAAATGATGAAACTGTTTATCCTGTGTGCTACGGGAGCTTACAGTATGCTCATAAGGCAAGGGCTGCTGTGAATGTTCTGTCCTGCTAGCCATGCCACTTCAATTAGTGTAGATTGGCTGATTTCCTTCTGATGGAATTGTCCTCCGCAAGTCTTGGAAACAAGCCTATCAAATTGAAGTGTTATGACAAGCAGGAAAGAACATTCACAGCATTCCTTGCCTCATTTGCATAACCAGCCGTAGCACATAGGACAAACATTTTTATCATTTTTTCATAAACTATTCCATTCGTGAACAAATACAAAGTACAACCTATAGCCATCTCTTTGCTGCCTGTTCTATAAAGCAAAGTAGTGTATAGTGGGATTGAGTCCCTTTCAAAGGTAAATGAACATGTTTGTTAAACCATCACTTTTATTATCTGCATTCACTGTCGATGCTGAACTACTGTCTGAGAGCAAAGACACAACTGGCCCGTAACAGAAAGGTAGCATTCTCTCACACAAAATAAATAAAGGCATATGACGACCGCCACCTTCATTATTTGTTTTGAGTATTCTTGGTCACCTGGATGCAATTTACCTTGTTTCTAGTTTGATTGAAAAGCTTATATATAACAAAACAGCATTTCAGTGCTTGATTTTCTGCCCTGGCTGCATCGATTTTGTAAGACAAATGCATTATACAGTAAATTGCAATGGTCTCTAAAGTGTGATGCTCACATTGAATGAAACTGTGCTCTGGTTATCAGGAACAAGTAATGCTGTAATGCCTGATTCCAACCCAATGCCTGCCACTTACGCTGCATACAGTACCTCATACCTGTACTTATGGAAAGTGATTTTGAATGCAATTTTGTTTCCGCCTCAGGATGTGATGGGGGGAAGAGAGTTGATTAATGGTGCCAGGCAGTGGTTGTGTTTTACGTGTCGAGAATATGATAGCAGAGGCCTTGAAGTGTCGACTCTGCAGTGCCCTGGATTTGTGCAGGGCACTGCACAGTCAAGCGACTATTATCGCTGTGCCCAATAGACTGTTGCCACACTGATTTCTTTTTCTTCTGTTGCCGGCTGACCTCGATGATAAGGGTCAAAAACCAGGAAAAGCGCTTGGCCCGTGCCAGGGCTTGGATTGTGTAATGCCCTTCATTTGTTGGAAAGGTTTGCACGCTACGGCTACCGGAAGAAGGGGTGAGTGGTATCCAACCCCACTCTGAAGCATGCGGCCAAATGTGGGTGAGATAAAAGTCTATGGTCTCGGGCCGCTACTAGTTTTGCTGGTATTATGGATGGGAAATTTTATAGGGAGAACGCTGTTGATGCAGTGTTGGTGCCCTTGCTGGAGTGTGTGTACTCCAACAACTTTGTCAGGTGCACCTTAGCACAAGATCACAACTCAAAGCACACTAGCTCAGCCAAATAATTAGATGAGCAGAGCATTCAGTAGCTGTGTACCCCATCCCCAAGTCTCCCAACTATAACCCGATCAAGCGTGGTTACAGCAGTAAAAAAAGCCAAAGAGCCTCAACGCATTGCAGGATGCAATCTGGGAGTACAGGACAAACATATTGACAGTGGAGGCCTGTTACAGGGTCATTGCACACATCCGGAAAGTATTTCCAGTGATCGTTGAGCAAGGGGGGTACAACCGGAATGTGAGTGAAAAACCTCTATACCGTAGGTTGAAAAGTTCTCCAAGAACACCACCCTGTGCATTTGGCAGTAGAGACTGTGCCGAAATAAAGCTGTGTACATCAAAAAGTATGGATATTTTGTACTTATTACAAATTAAGGTGCACGATGTGTCTGTGTTCCCACGCTGTGATGTTGGAGCACAGTATTAATAACTTCCATTGCCTTGTCCCAAAGGGGGAGACTGCAGGGCATACTTTCAGCAGTATGCAATTCACATGACTCCCCACCCAGTTGATTGTCCAGTAGTGTATGTGGTCTGCACATACAGTACTGTATACTGTTTGCGAGCACTCAGATCATGTTTTTCTTACACAAAATGGCAATAATGATATACAGGTAAATAAGGAAGACAAGTAGGTTGGGACAAAGAGTACTAAATATGAATAAGCTCATCAGCAGATGGATGATTCATTTTTCCCCCAGAAATAGTGTGAGGCTACAAGGCATGATGCCCAACAATAATAATATTGTGCTGTTTCTTCGCTTATAAAAACCTCTGCAGCGAACAGAGGCCATACAGTACCTACAGTTTGAATATATGATGATATTTTGTGTTTGTCCCATACTGTATGTCAACAAACTGATGTTCATTGTTCCCCAATACAATTTCATGTCACCACACTAGGTGGGCAGAAACAGCCCAAATCTGGTTACAATTTTACAGTATTCAAAAATCTGCAGAAATGTGTACAGAATTTAAACTGGGAAGAAAGTGTCACTCTACCGGCTAAAAAGAAAAAAAATGGCATCAATACAGTTGAAACGTACACTGCCGTTGGTTAATGCTAATGTGAGCAGGTAAAAGATACAGTAGGCCTTTTCTTCTGTTGTACTATTAGAGTATAATATTTTATACTACTTTCACAATATTGTCCATTGGTGTACTCACAAAGACAGAGATTGGAAACATGGTCCCTGAAGGCTGTAATGCTCGTAATGTAATGTGGTACTTCTGTATTCACCACGCACAGTGACATCTCCTTCCAAGTGACCTCTGGTGGTTGTTTGTAGGTAGCGCAACACATAGATATTACCGGATAAGTCATGCATGAGCTGTAGTATGTGCCTCAAAGCGACCTCTGCTGCTTCCATTGAGGTACTGCAGCGGGTACCCCTGTCACGTGATGTTCCAGGCTTTGTTTATGCTAATCTGCTTCCTATTGTATAAGTGACGTGCATATGACATGTCGATTGATTCCAAACCTCTAGTTGCCAAAGTTTTGTAAAAGTGGCACATGAGCTGCTCTATGTTTGGTGGTTCAAGAAATTTAAAGGTCAAATATTGGTCATCCATTTCAAGGTACAGAGTACAGACAACTGTCAAAAAAGGACGGCTTCTCAGTCCAACGGGCTACCCCAGAATGCCCCCAGGTCAATGACGTCTTTGGGCATCTGATGAAGTCAATTAAGAAAACCTTGCGCATTGCAAAAAGAAATGGTAAAAGTCAACAAGGGGCATCACAAGAGTGTGTGATGGCCGACCGGTCGACTTGCCAATAGCACACAGGGGGTTCCCTGCTATTGTGCTGTTTGGGTGTTCGAAACACAGAAAATAGTCTCCGGTGGGGCGTGTGAACCAGTGTGGAGTTTTGGAGAGTGCAAATAATGACAGCAAGTTTAAAGACATTGGATACAAAAACAGCTAGGTAAGAGGTAACATAGAAGCAAAGTACGTGCCTTCACAATGTCACACATGGAAAACACTAAAGTCACAGTCATTGGAAATGGGTCCGGTATCACTAAACATTCGCCCCAACTTAAGACCACGACACATGCGAGTACGACTTCAACTGAGCGCAAGGAAGTGGAAATGTATAATGGGAGTATAACCCTCACCCCGCAGCTTGTGAGCGCCCTCCTTCTGTCCAACACTGAAAAATGACAAAGTGGAGTGAAGCCGGCTGACATAGCCTCAACGCCATTAGAATAATGGGATGTGGGAGAATACAGAAACATGCTGGCAAAATGTGATCTTATGGCGTACCGTGTCCACAAGATACATAATGAAATATAAAACAAAAGCACTTTAGGCAATGGAACGTGATCGTGACCCAGAAGGTTCAGTTGTGGTTTGTTTATTGTATTTATGCAGTTGATTGTTGCCGATTATATGTATTGTGCACGGTTGGTCAGAACGCTATATATGCGCCAGTGAGTGTGGTCTAACCGCTGAAATCCTGGTGCTAGTGAACTGCTGGCACATTGCTGATGACGTGGGTCAACTAATAATAGGGGTCTGCAGAGGCAACGACTGGACGCCTAATAGCTTAAGTCAGTGTCAGTGCAGTTACCCATCGCAGTGTCGTACACTGCTGCAAGGGAGGTAAGACACCTTTCTACGACAGAGACTTGGCACAAGTCCCCAACCCATTCCCTCCTAGAGAGGTGAACGGTGTGGAGACCTGCTGCCTGGATCTTAAAATTAAATGCCTCATCTACTACAACGTAGGGGGGGAAAATAACAACTCCGCCCCAACTCATCTCACCAGGTACAGGGGTCGAACCCCATTTTCTGTCCGCTCTCAGCTAACCCAGCCACCCCTCACTGATTTGCGTTCCCGATAATGGTTCTGTGCTCCCCCTGGCAGGCACCATGCCTGACTAAGCTTAAGGTCGGTTACCTCAGGTTGCGGCGCGTCCTAAATCAGCGTGTTTGAAAAAAGCTCACTAATTTAGTCACACAGTGAGTGTCATTATTCGAAGACCCCGCAACACATTTGGGGGTTTGCGCTAAAGCTCTCATCTGTAAACGCTGGTTTAATGCATGCTGAAGAAAACGCAACAAAACTGGCGGACACCTTAAAGTCTCTGCAATCTGCGGCCCATGAGTCGCTCCAGTGTACCCAGGGGCCTGTTCCATGAAGTGACATCACACCGGGAACAGTCATTTCTAATTGGGACCCCTCAGTGCTTCACGCCTAGAAAAGGTGCCCCGAGAACCTCTTCAAATTGTGTAATCTCAGAGACCAGCAAGGCCTTGTCAGACCTTGTACAACAAGGCCAGCAAGGCCTTGTACAACTACCCCGTGTCAACCCGATTCCAGTGCCTCCCAACAGCCCATCCCAGACCCCTCACCTCACCTCACCTCACTGTTTCAGCCTTTCCCTCTCTCTCCTCTGCTTTCCTTTTGCCTTTTGGTGCTTTCCTTCTACCTCAACAAGGCGCCTCTCTGACTCGAGATTTGTATATTTGCTGGCCCCCGCTGGCTGGCTCGGTGGTATTTATGATCTTGTGTGCCAGCCCCGCTTGTTTTCCTGTTTGAGGTATTGTGTGTGCAGACACCTGCCCTCCCATCAGCAACTCCACTCTTGGCCCTGCTGCTGCCACGTGCCTCACTTCTGCAGCTATCCAGGACCCAAATAATGAGACCCAAATAGTCCAACAGCAGTCAGGATCTGTGGCAACTCTACTGTCGCTGACACGCTCAGAGGCAACTGTGTATAAATAGAGCAGGCCCTTGATTTCCCACATGCACTGAAGATTTGTCAGAAATCAAAACCCAGTTCAACAAGGGGTTAACAGCACATGCATGATTGTAACATTCTTAAGAAGGCTTCCAATTACTCTAGCAAAGTGGAAGGGGTGGAGCTACAACTAAACACTAATTAGTTTGTATCTCATGAAACAGGCAACTGTCTTTCTGTGGGAATGAGGAAGTGTTCTGTAATTGCGCAAAGCATTGTGGGTATGCAAATATATGCGTTTTCGCAGCTCTCACCTCTGCCAGTAGAGGGCAGGTTTTCCGCCCTCCCTCAGAAACTTCTGGAACTCTGCAGAGAGAGAAGAAAGACTGTGCAGACGTGAAGGTGACACACTTTCTTATAGCTCTTTCTTGTCAACCACTTAGCAGACCTATGCCAAAAGGCCCTGGGTCCTCCAAAAATGGAACAGAACACTGCTTTACACAGGCTTCTAGATCAGCAAAAACATATAACATAAGAAAAAGCATGAGATATCAGTGTCTACTTGTGAAGAGAAGACAGGAAGTGTCTTCAATCCAGAAAAAAGAACCTGGCTGAGGGAGGGAAAAGGGCCCAGTCCAATGGGGAGAGGGGACACTTACTGTAAAAGAACGGCTGAGCTGGGAAATTTGCATACCCACAATCCATTGCACACTCACTGATATACAGTTCTGCATTTCACAGTAACACGTTATAACTATGCTTTTAAAATCGGTGATACATAGAATTAAATAAGAAATGTTACATTTCAAATATGATTGTGTCACCCTAATCTTGAGAAAACTCTTGATTACTATCATTGCACGGAGAGCAATCTCAGTACAGTATAGTTATACTCTCAGGTTGATCTACTTGCCCTTATGAGGCAGTGTTTAACCAATTTTTGGAGGACTCGGTTCCGTCGTTTACCGGGTCTGTGTTGTTGGTTTAAATGAGAAAATGCATGGTAATTGCTTTTGTTCAGGTTGGGAAGTTTGTATACTGTGTGTGCAGTTGCATACGTTTTCGTTTGCTTGTTTCAGCTTCTATGAAATTTGACTGAAATGACCACTCCTCAGAAACCCAGCTGAGATCAGGGAGAAGTATGTTTGGGGGTAACTTAAAGTACACAAGTTATAGTCACTGGCAGCAAATATGTATATATGTATATAGTGGAGGGTGGTTACTTTTACATAAAACCACGGCTGCCAAATTAGGCCGCCTCCCTTTTACCTACACAAGATACACACTGCTGGCCGGATTCACAAAGCAGTTATGTGTGAGTATACGTTTGTTGTGTCCCATAGGAGTCAATGGGAAATAACAAACATATACTCAAACGTAACTGGTTTGTGAATCAGGCCCTGAAAAAAACAACACATTTCTCAGGGAACATAAGAGGATGTCGGAGTGCTAAGAAGCCAAGCCTAGGTACCAGAAAACCATTGCGAGAAGGAGAAGGGCACCAGTAAACAAGATCTAGCCGCCTTCCCAGCCAGGAGGTGAAGAAACGACCCAGAAGAACCAGGGGGGCCGGAAACCTGAGGATATAAAAGTTGAAAGAATCTGAGGAATCCAAAAGAGTCAGAAAAACAGAAAGCCAACACAAAGGGATATGCCCTGGGCTCCAGGCTGCAGGGGCAATAGTATGACCACCAGGAGGCGCCAGAACCAGATGATTATGACAGAAAAAGAATTTGTTTCTACCATCAATAGTTCAAAAGTTATGAAAAAAGACCTATGAAGAACATGAAAAACATGCTGCCTTTTGTGGGGCACCAAATTTGTCTTTGCCCGGGGTGCCATCTGTCCAAAGGCCGACTCTGGGTCAAATGGAACTCCAGCCAACAAACTGCTGCTGGTTTACTAACTAGCATGCAACACAACGTACATTCGCACCAATGCAAAAACTGTGTAAAAAAAAAAAAAAAAAAAAGAACAGGCACCTATGCAGGGTACCCTTTTACGTACAAAACGCAAGGTACTGTTCTGCGTGTAAAGCCTGTACATTTCCATTTCAGCCTGCTGCGGCTCAGACAGTCCATTCCAAAAGCGTGCAATGCCCCGAGATAGCAAACAGAGATCGCTGTGAGCGTTTAGCGTTTTTTAGGCACAATGCATGCTGATGTACAGTATGCAAATTACAAATATTACAGAGGGGATACTGATGGACAAATCTACCCAAAATCCTTTGCGGTTGTGGCCCAATGAAATATGCAATCGTAATAGGGTTTAGCAAGGAAGAACTAGACAGTACAAGCATCTTTGGGCCTCATGTGGAGTTTAGAAATATTAATTCTTTACGTGTGGCATGTAGGCGCTAAAGCCATCAGAGAGCACCATGTCTCCTATGGGCATAGCGGAACAGAAATTTTGCAGAGGCGCCGAGATACAACAGTACATTTGAACTGTTTGGGACCTCACATTACAGTGTAAGAAAAAGATTACAGTAATCGCCTAGACCATCTACAGAAACGTCTCAGTGTAAATAGCAATGAAACTAAACACGAGAGTAATGTATTGGGAGGTGTCAATTCATGGGACAGCAGTCGTGTGCTCACCAGGATGTCTGCTCCCCTCCTCCCCGCACGAATTCTAAACCGTCATTTACAAAAGTGTGATCTACATTTTGTATGAGGGGGCCATAGCGGGTTTCGATCGGCATCGAAAGGGCGTTTAGCTGGGTGCCTGCATGTCTGCTGCTGGCCTGAAGGTAACACGTACATCAAACGGCACAGGATTTGCATAAACATGTAAGGAAGTGGGGTCCCGCAACGACGTTAATGAGAGGGCTCCCCACAGTGCATGACCAAAGGGGGAGACAGCGTATTACACCGTCTTGCCCCTACCAAGACTCTCTGCCTCCGACCAGAAGCTACTATAACAGTCACAAAGCAAAAGGCAAGTGGGTTGCATGTACATGTGAATGGGCGGAACTCATGCAGCTAAAATAATACAGTACTACAGCTTTCGCTAGAGCGCACAAAAGATGCAGAGTCACTGCGTGGCATGTCGCACCTGCATCCCCACCAAAATACCCATCCGGGTGCCGAAGTGGCCTAAAAGCTTCAATTTTCCTGTAAGACTGCAGCCTCAAAATGGCTTCATGCGTTGCCACCAGGCAACGCATGACTTAACTGTTTTGTGAATCGGGGCCATAATGTTGTTTTGTGAAATGTGCTATAGGGGCAATAGATGAGTTTAGGACCACTCAGGGAATTGCCAAGTGTCACGCACATTGCGCACGGCCAGCCTCGTTGTTTGGGCAGATGAGGGTGTTAAGGGGGGATTAAAGCCCCAAGTGTCCTGTCATTAGCCCCGGATGAAAAGAATGTTAATTGCACTCGGCATTACTGTTCTTTTAACAACACGGAAATGGGATCAATAAAAGTGCTTTTGGACCGTAAATTTATTTCTAGCAGACAAGGCTCTAGCCCTGGGTCTCTTGGAAACTTTGAAACGCCTCTGCGTGCCCACTCTCATTAAAATAATGCCAATGTCGCTGCCGATGTGAGCAGGCGATAGGTGCCGTGCACAGATACAGTAGACTTTTTCTTCTGTTGTAATATTAGAGTATAATGTTTTATACTACGTTCACAATATTGTCCATTGGTGTATTCACGAAGACAGAGATCGGAAACATGGTCCCTGAAGGCTGTAATGCTCGTAATGTAACATGGTTCTTCTGTATTCGCCACAATCAGAGGTGTCTCCTTCTAGGTGACCTCTGGTGGTTATTTGTAGCTAGCGCAACATGTAGATATTACCGGACTAGTTATGCATGTACTATGGTGCGTGCCTAAAAACAACCTCTGCTGCTGCCATTGAAGTTCAACAGTGGATACCCCTGCCAAATGACGTTCCAGACTTAGTTTATGCTAATCCGCTTCCTATTGTATATGTGACATGCATACGGCATGTCGATTGATTCTAAACCTCTAGTTGTCAAAGTTTTGTTAAAGTGGCGCAGGTGCTGCTCTGTTTGGTGGTTCAAGCAGTTTACAGGTCAAATAATGGTCAATCCATTTCAAGGCACAGAGTACAGAAAACTGCCAAAAAAGGAAGGCTTCTCAGTCCAACGGGCTACCCAGAATGCCCCCAGGTCAATGACGCCTTTGGGCATCTAATGGAGTCATTTAAGAAAACCTTGCGCATTGCAAAAAGAAATGGTAAAAATAAACAAGGGGCATCACGAGAGTTTGTGATGGCCTACCGGTCAACTTGCCACTAACACACAGGGGGTTCCCTGCTATTGTGCTGTTTGGGTGTTTGAAACACAGAAAATAGTCTCCGGTGGGGCGTGTGAACCAGTGTGGAGTTTTGGAGAGAGTGCAAATGATGACAGCAAGTTTAAAGATATCAGATACAAAAACAACTAGGTAAGAGGTAACATAGGTTACAGTATAGGCAAAGGAGGTGAAGAAGCAAAGGACGTACCGTCACAAGGACAAAAAACGGAAAACACTAAAGTCACAGTCGTTGGAAATGGGTCCGGTATCACTAAACATTCGCCCCAACTTAAGACCACGACACATCCGAGTACGACTTCAACTGAGCGCAAGGAAGTGGAAATGTATAACGGGAGTATAAGCCTCACCCAGCAGCTTGTGAGCGCCCTTCTTATGTCCAACACTGAAAAATGACAAAGTGGAGTGAAGCCAGCTGACATATAAAGATACGGGGGTCGTGCATTCTACTCCCTGGCCCCAAGGTTTTGGAACCAACTTCCCCTTCACATGCGCTCTTTGCCCTCGCGAGAAAAGTTTAAGAAAGCTTTGAAAACATATTTGTTTGATGCTACTTGATTACACTAGGAATACCCGATGTACCCACCTTTTTCTGAAGTTTGGCTGCTTACTGTTTTCTTTGGCTTGGTATTGGCAGTGTGCCGAGGCCTTTGGGCGGCACGCACCATATAAATCATTAAACTTAACTTAAACATAACTTTTTTTTAACTTGACATAGCCTCAACGCCATTAGAATAATGGAACGTGGGAGAATACAGAAACATGGTGGCTTAATGTGATCTTATGGCGTACCGTGTCCACAAGATACATAATGAAATATAAAACCCTGGCGCTAGTGAACTGCTCGTGCGCTGCTGATGACGTGGGCCAACTAAAAGAAAGGGTCTGCAGAGGCAACGGCTGGACGCCTGATAGCTTAAACCCTGAACCGGATAGTCAGTGTGAGTGTGCACTTACCCATCGCAGTCTCGTACACTGCTGCAAGGGCGGTATGACACCTTTCCACAACAGCGACTTGGCACCAGTCCCCAACCCATACCCTCATGGATAGGTGAATGGTGTGGAGATCTGCTGCCTAGATCTTAAAAATAAATGCCTCATCTAGTACACCGTAGACGGGAGAAAATAACAACTCCGCCCCAACTCATCTTACCAGTAACAGGGGCGAAACCCCACTTTTCTGTCCGCTCTCAGCTTACCCAGCTACCCCTCAATGATTTGGGTCCCCGATAACGGCTCTGTGCTCTCCCTGGCAGGCACCATACCTAACTAACCCGGGGTTGCGGCGCGTCCTAAATAAGCGTGTTTGAAAAAAGCTCACTAATTTAAGCGCCACACAGTGAAAGTCATTATTCGGCGCCCCGCGTAACACATATGGGGGTTTACGTTAAAGCGCTAATCTGTAAGCTCTGGTTTAATATGTGCTGAAAAAACATGTCCAAACCGGCGGACATCTACGGCATGAGATACATGATTTTCCTACCAGAAAATAATTAGGGGACTGTAAATTGACTAAACTGCTTTTCATTGAGCAGTGGACTGGATACTGGATACTGAAGTCCATTCATGTTTTTCAACTTGTGGGAGGACAGGAGAAACAAAGGTTTTGTGCAGGACATCTGCATATCCTTACTTT